>CABHPQ010173236.1:0-34805 GCA_902168405.1 Peromyscus aztecus | reverse complement strand
CCTAACTGACCATATATTAGATTATCAAGAAAATGCAGTAACACCCCCTGTTGTGCAGTATTAGTTGAAGATGTGTTACATTCATTTCTGCTGTGGAACCTTTGTCTAATGATGCAAAGATGTGTTGCATTCTTTGATGTTGCGTTTGTTTAACTCTGTGAAGCTGTGTTACTTTGCCTGTCTAAAACACCTGATTGGTCTAATAAAGAGCTGAACGGCCAATAGCAAGGCAGAAGAGGGATAGGCAGGTCTGGCAGGCAGAGGGAATAAATAGGAGGAGAAATCTGGGAGGAGAAGATCGAGGAGCAAGAAAAGGAGGAGAGAGGACCCCAGGGGCCGGCCAGTCACCCAGCTACACAGCAAGCTACGGAGTCAGAAGTAAAGAAAGGTGTGTAGAATAGAGAAAGATAAAAGCCCAGAGCCAAAAGATAGGATAATTTAAGTTAAGAAAAGCTGACTAGAAATAAGCCAAGCTAAGCCTGGGCATTCATTAAAAAAAAAAAAAAATAAGCCTCTGTGATTTATTTGGGAGCTAGGTGGAGGGCCCTCAAAGAGCCAAAAGAGTTAAAAAAAAAAAAAGCATATAGGTATGGGTGTGAAGGCTTACACTTAAAATCCCAGCTCTCAGAAGGCTGAGGCAGGAGGACCAAATGTTTGAGGCCAACTTGGGCTTCAGAGCAAGTTCCAGGCTATCTTAGGTTATATATGAGACCCTATTTAAAAATACACAAAACAAAATATTTAAGGCTATAAAGGTTCCTCTTCCTGAATATAATTTAAAATAAAAACTAACCTGGGTGTGGTGGCACACACATTTAATCTCAGCACTCAGGAGGGCCTATGAGTTTGAGGCCAGCCTGGTCTCCCTAGTGACAGCCAGGGCCTCATGGAAAAGGTCCATGTCTCAAAACAACAACAAAATTACTATGTGTTGAAGCTGTGATCAGGGTAAAATTCATAGTCTTAACTGTTTTTCCTGTTTGAAAAGAAATACATCAATTAAGTTTTGGTGAAAAGAAGTTGGAGAAAAAAATAAAACTAATTAGATAACCAAGTGTGGTGGTGCATGAAATTGTCAGGCAGAGGCAGACGGATCAGAAGTTCAAGGCCAGCCTCAGCTAATACCTAGATGAAGGCCAAGCCGGGCTACATGAGATCCTGCCTCAATAGACCAAAACAATCAACTAAAATGATGAAAGAGAATAATAAAAATAAAAATCTACATCTTATAGTGAATCCTTCTTCCTCAGCCTCCTGAGTGCTGGTATTATAGGTGTTTAAGGAAACTACTTAAAAACATTAAGGAAAAACCACCCTTAATGTTTTTAAGTATTTGGGATACAGGCAACCTTATCACATACATATGGTGTTACAGAATATATATTGCTGTCATGCCTGAAGACCAGAGTTCAATGCCTGGGACCTACATAGTGAAAGAAAAGAACCTCCATGTGGGCAATGTGGTCTCTCTCTGTCTCTCTCTCTCTCTGTCTCTCTCTTACATACATACACACACACACACACACACACACACACACACACACACACACACGCATGCACGCATGCACACACGCATGAACACACGTTGTATGCACACAGTAAATAAATGTAATTTTAAATAAATAATAAAAATAAGATGTAAACAATATGGATGATTGACTGTCAGACCATTGGCTATTGAAGGATTTCCTGTGCATATGAGGATAGGAAGAAATGGCCTTTCAATTGTGTGGAAATGTAACATTTTTGTGGTTCAAACATTCCATAAACAAAGAACTCATCTCCTCTCCCTGTTCAAGAAGTTTTTTCTTTTATTTCTTGGGAACAACAGGGGGGAAAGTCACCCAATTAGGATTAAAATGTTTGCTCTAAATATGACAAGCTGGATGTTCCATGCACATCTATTTTCTGTTCTAACCAGTTTGTCTATGAAATAATGTGAACTCAATATAAAAATGGGGATAGCTAATCAGTGTAAATAGCAGTGCAGGTGGTAAGCCATTCTTTTTATTTAGCTTATTATCATCTCAATGGGAAGCATCTCAATCTTGATTAGGTGGGGGTTTCCCATAGCAAGTCCATGAAATGGACAAAATAGAGCACTTGGTTCTGTGAGGCAGAGAACAGCACACAGCTTTAGTCCTTAAAAATTGAAAAGTAGGGAAGGAAAAAAAATGTCTATGTCCCAGTACCAAGCTTTCCAGGTAGAATGTGAGTACCACACTCAGGAGAATCTGTAGGAACACCCATTTCTGGCCACCCTGACCATAGGCTGGACTCCTGGGCCTCGATCAGCGCATTCAAAGCATCTTACAGACATGGCAACATGAGCAGACATGACTTGCTTCAACAGGGAAGCTTGGCATTGCTGTGGTCATGGTAGATTCATAGAATCCTCAAATAATTTTAACAGATTGGGAATTATATAATCCAAAACTAGAGCCAGGCAGTAGTGGCGCACGCCTCTAATCCCAGCATTCAGGAGGCAGAGGCAGGCGGATCTCTGTGAGTTCGAGGCCAGCCTGGTCTACAGAGTGAGTTGCAGGAAAGGTGCAAAGCTACACAGAGAAACCCTGTCTCGAAAGACCAAAAAAAAAAAAAAAAAAAAAAAAATCCAAAGCTAGAACTTTAACTACTACTTCTCACAGCTAGGACACAGAATTTATGGAAAAATATATTCTGGCTTAAAATTTGCATTTTAAAAAATTATCATTGTTATTTTTCTTAAATTATGTGTACTGGTATGTGTCTGTGTGTGGGTTTGTGTATGTGAATGCAGTGCCAAGGGATTACGATTACGAGACACCTGATGTGGGTGCTAGGAATTGAACTCAGGTTCTCTGGGAGAGTAGCAGGAATTATTTTGTTGTTTCTGAGACAGGGTCTCACTGTGTAGCTCTGGCTGTCCTGGAACTCGCTCTGTAGCCCAAGCTGGTCTTGAACTCACAGAGATCCACCTGCCTCTGCCTCCTGAGTGGTAGGATTAAAGAGTGTGCTACCGTGCCCAGCTGACAATTTTTTTTTACTCTTAACACTTTTAAGCATTAACTCTGCCACAAAAACACATTTTATCAGTGAACCCAGGAAGAGTTCAGAAGTCCTAGGACAAACGGTGGTTCATACCCTCCAAATTGTTCCTTTAAGTATCAGTGCACTCACACAAGTGGTCTGCAGAGTGTTAAGATGCTGGGCTGCCTGGATTGTGGTACTGACACGCAGACGTGAAAACGCAGGAGCTGCCATGGGGCCCGTGGCTTTTCCATGACGGATGATGGTGCTTTCCTTCTCAAGGCAGCCAGTTTCATGGTTCCAGGAGTGACGGGCCCTATGTCCATGTAACTCCCACAGACTGTCCTACTTCAACACAGTCTGCCTCGCCTGAGGTAGCTCTTCTGAGACTTGGCAGGCAGCATGGCTTTTGCGTCTTCACGCTGAATGATTGCTTCTCAGAGGTGTGGTTTTTGTGACTTTTCTCTCTGCTGATGGTTTTCTGGATGGATTACAATCTTGTAGTGATCCTTGCTGTGGTAGTTTGAATGTAATCGGCCCTCATAGGCTCATAGGGAGTGGCACTGTGAGGAGGTGTGGCCTTGTTGGAGGAAGTGTGTCACTGTGGGGGCGGGCTTTGAAGTCTCCTGTGCTCAAGCTTCCCTCAGGGTGACACTCATTCACTTCCTGTTGCCTGTGGATCAAGATGTAGGAATCTCAGCTCCTTCTCCAGCACCATGTCACGCCATGATGATATTGTACTAAACCTCTGAAAATATAAGCCACCCCAATTAAATGTTTTTTTCCTTTATAAGAGTTGCCATGGTCACGGTGTCTCTTCTCAGCAATAGAAACCCTAACTAAGACACTTGCAGATGGTCTAATCCAGAAAAGTCCCTGGTTCCACCAATAGCCAAAGAGTGCTCCTGGGAATGGAGGGTCGCTTCTGATGTGACCAAGAATGTTAGTGGAGCTCGGGAATGGGTTAACGCTTGGCCAATCACACTGTTAGCTTGGGTGAAATTTGTGGTCAGTGAAATACTGATCTGGTTTTCAAATGAATAGCTTCTAAGC
This sequence comes from Peromyscus aztecus, assembly GCA_902168405.1. Classification (NCBI taxonomy): domain Eukaryota; kingdom Metazoa; phylum Chordata; class Mammalia; order Rodentia; family Cricetidae; genus Peromyscus; species Peromyscus aztecus. The sequence continues at coordinate 30,743 of CABHPQ010173236.1, read as the reverse complement.
TGAGTCCACCACCCGTGCTTGTCCAATTGATTTTTTTTTTTCCCTCAGAGTCACTCTCCCTATTAATCCCTGTCGGGTCATGTTGCCTTGGCGGGTGTTTTGGCCACAGGGCTTTCATAGTCCTGAGACTAAAAGGCTTATTTGTACAGTTGCCAGCTATAATCACCATGCTTTCTTGTCAAGGAGCCTCCTCTTCTCAGGTCTCCTCCGCTTCTAGTGCTCAGCCAGCTAATTGTCTTTAACAAGGTCCAGCTCTGGGCCTAACTCTTAGGAGGTTGCCCTCCCTAGCGTGAGAAACAGCGATTGCCTTCTGTATATCCATGATCTCTCTCTGCCTCTCTTCTGCTCTGTCTCTGGTTGCTCCATCTTCCGAGTCTTTAGGGACGCTCCTTTCCTGATGCTTTGAATACTCATGGTTGACAGCCCTGTCCCTCTGTGCCCTCTTACACTGCTCTTGGGTTTCCGTGGCCTTTGACTCATAGCTTCTCCTGATTCTCATGGATCTCATTCGATTTCTGTTGCTTGAGATCTGATGCCCTCTTACAGTTCTACATTCCTAAATTCTTCCTCTGCCTTCCTCCAAGGCATTGCTAAGCATCATCAAGAAGGGTTAAGTCAAAGGGAGCCTGAGTTACTTAGAAATCAGGACTTACAACTCAGCGGTAGATCCCTTGTCCGACAGGAGCAAAGCCCTAGGTTTGATCCTCAGCATAGAAAAGGAAGGGAAAGGAAAGAAAGAGACCAGAACTATCTGGAGTGCAGATAAACCACTGCTGAACCCGCCTGATGGCTCTGCATCTGGCCTTCTCTGCAGTGGGGTTGCGGGAGAGATTTTTAAGTGCTTTGCAGGAATGAAGGCATTCTGCCACGTCCACAGGACCCTGGCCTGTCGATCTGGAAGCTCTCTTCTAAAGAAAAATGAACTCGGTTGGCTCTGACTTGTCCTTGGTAACTCCTTAGTCATCAGTGATCTGCATCCAAAGCTCCCTGCACGTCTCTTAGATTTTTACCAAGAATTAACAGCAGGCTTTCCAGTGTGTGCTTTTCTGAAACTTGCGGGTTTGTGGTGGAAAACTTGATGTTGACCATCTGTAGTCTTTAAGGATGTCTTCCTTGCCCTGATCTTGGGCAGTGCCAACTGTGGCGTATTTGGTTCCATGAGCATCTAGATTTACCTGGAGAGCAGTCTTAAACCTCCTCAAGTCGTCTGGTCATCTCATCACCAGCTCTGAATTTCAACTCTTTCTTTTCTTATTTTAGTTATTCTTTCAGGGTGGAAAACCAGGAATTTCCACATGTGTTTCTTCCTGGGAACAGCCAGGCTTCCTTCCCTTTCTGCTCAAGTTTTGGTTACTGTCTGGTTTGAAAGCAAGCTGTGTCTCTGAGATGCTGAATCACAGTTGTGTGTCCTGTCACACCAAGTAACATCGCAGTTATCTTCTTGTTAAAATGTCAGGGTCCTTTGTTCATTTCGTGTACTTCACACATTGGTCTGTTGATATCTAAGTCCTTGAACTTCTTTGCTTCCTGCAAGTTCCCCATTGCTTCCCTTGGCTACATAGAACATGGCCCAGAGTGCCATCTTGGGGCTCTTATACACCACAGACACCCTAAAAGTTGGCCTAAACGACCTAGAGTGTTGAAGGGAATGTGGGATCTAGCTGGAAAATACTCCACCGAACAGGAAGAGCATGTCCTGTTGCACTGATTCATATAAGAACTACTCAAGCACCACAGTTTGACCTGATAAGATCTGTATAAGGGTTTGCCATTTAATCATACCTACTAATGTGAGTCTTTATACTTCTGGAGAAAGAGAGTGCCAGTCACATGTCACAGAGGCCCGAGCATCAGGGAACTCTGTCTAGTTCCCATAGGTGTTCACAGACAGACTGAAATTCAGAGAAGGCCAAAGTTCCCCAGTTATTTTTAAGGTTTATTTATTTATGTGTACGTGTCTGTCTGTCTGGTGTGTGTGTGTGTGTGTGTGTGTGTGTGTGTGTGTACATGTGTGTGCACATGGAGACCAGAAAGGGTTGGGATCAGGCTTTGTTACCGAAGAGCTAGGACCTGAAATCCAGTCCTAATGATGGTTGCATAGCAAGCACTTTTAATCATGGGGCATCTACACACACACACACACACACACACACACACACACACACACACACACACACGCACACACGCGCACACGCTCACAGCAATTTGTATTTGATGTTTTCACAACTCCTGAGGTGGCACTTGGCTGGACTTCAGGGCTTCTCCTTCTAGTTCTCTCTGTCTCCTGTGTCACCACCACTGTGCTGCCATTTGGGATCTCCAGCTGTGCAGACACACCAGAACAGTATCTAGGTTGGGTTCCTTAGATTCTAGGAAAAGAAATCTTTAAACAGTGTACCCTCCCTTCATGTGGGCTTGACTGAGTCTGTAGCAGCCCTGAGGCTGTTTGTTGTTGTTGTTTTTAAGAAGATGTAAATGGTTTTATGAGTGCGCTCTTCCAAAGTGTGTTGTGTCACTCTTTTTCAGGGAGCTCCCAAGTCATCCTTCTTGACAGAGGAGAAGAGGGCCCGGCTGAAGACCAACCCTGTGAAGGTGCACTTTGCTGAGGAAGTGCTGGTCAGTGGGCACAGCCAGGTGCGTCACCAGTGAGAGACGGAAGTGCTTGCTCAAGTGGACAAGCCTCTTCTAGCACATGCCTCCCCAAAACTCTGGACTCTTCAGCGTTTGCAGGAGGCTTAGTGTGCTTCCTCTGGGAGGTGGCTGCCGGCCCTGGACAAGGGAAGCTGGTGGGACCCTGGGCTATGTGGGATGAGGAACAAGCTCTGAGTGTGGCTGCCTGGTGTTCACCAGCTCCACTCCCCTGCTGTGATAGTCCTACAGGTTCCAGTTCTCATTAGGAGCTTACCATTCCCTTGAAAGGAAATATTAATATATTGCTAATAATGATGGTGGAAGCTAGGATTGCTGTTTTGATTTTTTTGTTGTTTGTTTTTGTTTTTGTTTTTTGTTTGTTTGTTTGTTTGTTTGTTTGTTTGTTTTTCGGGACAGGATTTCTCTGTGTAGTTTTGGTGCCTGTCCTGGATCTCACTCTGTAGACCAGGCTGGCCTTGAACTCACAGAGATCTGCCTGCCTCTGCCTCCCAAGTGCTGGGATTAAAGGTGTGTGCGCTGCCACCGCCCGGCATGCTGTTTTGATTTTTAACATCTGAGCCCGGCATCTTACTGACCCTCTGTTATGAACTGTAAACCTTTCCTATGTCTAATCCTTAGTTATCACCATATCCTATAAAGGACAAATTGTAACAAAAGAAGAAACAGAGGCTTAGATTAAGAGAATTAACTGCTAAATCACACAGAAAGGAAAGAGAGGAGCCTGGGTCTATGTGACTTCCTTTTTTTTTTTTTTTCCTAGACATGCTCTCTAGTCTTTTTTGATATAGAGAGATCCAGGGTTGATGGGAGAAGGCTGGGAGTGTGGGGAGTGTGATGTCAGAAGACATATTTGTTAAGGGAAACTTAGGCCTTCCAATTAATTGTTTCAAGATTTATTTTTATTTTTTATTTATGTGTGTATATCTGTGTTTGTCTGTATACTATATGTGTGTGTATCTGTGTCTTTCTGTATACTCTGTGTGTGTGTGTGTGTGTGTGTGTGTGTGTGTGTGTGTGTGTGTGTTTGCATGCATGCTCACAGAAGCCAGAAGAGTGCATTGGATCCCCTGTGGCTTTAGTTACAGTTGTGAGCACCCTGTGGATTCTGAGAACTGAACTCAGGTTCTCTGCAAAGAACAACAAACATTCTTAACCATGGAGCCATTTCCCAGCCTGAGGTTGATGTTTTTAAATATGAATTTATTGATCAAAGGCACATTTACTCATAATTTATAAAATGCCTGGCAACTATTGCCATTCTGAATCCAGCAGCCAGTGCTAGATTTTAGAACTTTCAAGTCAAAACTCCTTGTCATCCAGAGGAACTGGAGGAATGGGGTCCGTTGTCATTCAAACAAAGGATCCGGTTGACCTGGTCCACATTTATTCTCTTTATTTTCTCTCTGCCCTACTGTCTGACAGACATCTTCAGTTAGACCCAAGAGAAAAAGATAAGCTTGTTCAGGAAGGGCCAGCAAGGCCTAACACATCAATCCATAACGTGGGCTGCTACCTGTCAGCAGTGATTTGAATCTCAGAGTTGACACTTGTGAAAATGGATTGAACCTCTCCAAAGATTAAATTTAGATTCAACATGTGCATTCACTTAATCTTAGCCAAAAGGCCAAAAAGCGATCATCTTGCGAATTGCAGAGTAATATACATGAGATGTAGTGGGAATAAGAAACAGCCCAGGACAGAGAGAATGAAGGCACCACAGGTGTGGACTGGGTAACCTGGACTGTTACTTTAAAAATGGCCATCATCCTCATCCTCTGGTGTCTGTTCTGAAAAGACATGAGAAGGACACGTTTTGAGACCCAGACAGGCTACTGAACTGGTTAAGGGTTTTGGTGGGGATGGGCAGTTTGGAGGACCAGTCCTCCCCCAAAAGTGTCTCTGGAAGCTCACAGGTTGGCATCTGCACCAGCCGTCCATGGACGAGGCAGTGAAGCCGGTGAGCACTCATCCCTGTGACCTGCCTCTCCTTCCTCACAAGCATTTAGAGGCTGATAACACTGATTGAACTTCCCTTGAAAAGTGAGAAGACAGCTGTAAGGGTGCACACCATTCTAGAACAGTGATTCTCAACCTTCCTAATGCTGCAACCCTTTAATACAGTTCCTCACGTTGTGATGACCAACCATAAATTATTTTGTTGCTTCATCATAACTATGATTGTGATACTGTTATGAATCACAATGTAAATATCTGACATGCAGGATATCTGACATTGGACTCTTGTGAAAGGGACATTCCACACCCCCACCCCCCTGCAAGGGATCGCAGCCCACGGGTTGAGAACCATTGCACTAGGTTGCTCTAGAGGAGTAAGACCCAGCCTTGGAAATGGGCCTGGCTTGGTGCACAGTCAGAGACACAAAGGAAGCTGCTATGAAGTGATGGAGCTGGTGAGCTGCCAACTCATCAGTAAAGGAGCACAAATCAGAAAAAATGTCAGCCTGGATGCTAAGAAAAGAGTTACAATTGTGCACCCACTGGGGGCTTTGTGAAATAGTTTATAAACTTACGGGGGAGGTGGAAAAAGACACAACTCAATGTCTGCCATGAAATACGGCCAAGACATCTCACTTCTATAAATTTAGAATACAAGGAAATTCAAATGTAAGAAATGCATATACAAAAAGATAGTTGTAGTATCAGTATTTTAAATAGCCAAACCCAGAAAGATGCTGCGTGTCTAGAATGGAGAGGTGGTTATGTCAACTCTGATATTTCCATTCCTTAGAATATTCTAAAGCCTTTGCAATAATAAATAGAAAGCTACATTAAAATTACATATAAAATGTTGAAGAAGAGTGAAAGAATGTAGAGTTGTGCACAGTCTGTTTTTTCAGCTCTCTAAAATCGATGTGCAAATTTAGACAAGAATTGAAAGAAGCTTTAAAGAGAAACAAATGGTGTGAGATGTATGTCAGGGCGGTGGTTTTTTTTGGAAGCCTTGTAAATCACAGATTATAATATTCTAAGGAGAAAAGCCCAAGTGGGAAATCCAAAATGAGATTTCTACTCCCAGAGCCAGAAATGGGAAATGGGAGCAGAGGGGCTGCTTGAATCAAGTCCCACGTCGTGGCTGAGTGGGATTCGGAACTGGAGTCTGTCTTCGCTAGGATTCCTGTTGCTGTGATTAGACACCATGACCAAAGCAACTAGGAGAGAAAGGCTTTACTTCAACTTAGAACTCCATCACTGAGGGAAGCCAGGGTAGAAACCCAGGGCAGGAACCTGGAGACAGGAGCGGAAACAGAGGCCATGGAGGAGTGCTGCTTACTGTCAGGTTCCTTCCCCTGCCTTGCTGAGCCTGATTTCTTGTACACCTCAGGACCACCTGCCCGGGGAGGAACGGGCTGGGCCCTCCCACATCAATCATTAATCAAGGAAATGTAGTAAAGACTTGTCTATAGTCATTCTGATGGAGCATTTTCTCTTCCCAGATAACTCTAGCTCGTGTCAAGTTGACCAAAAAAAAAAAATTTTTTTTTGTTTTTTTTTTTTAGCTGAGCTATATTTCACCCTAGAAGACTCTAAATTCTCATGGGGAAAATGCTGCCAGGTGGTCTTTTTTTTTCTGGGGAGCAGGGGTGAGGAACTTTCTTACCCAGTTGGGATTTCTACCCAGATTCTCCATAGAGACACATAGATACCCCTGGTAGTCCTGGTTCAAATCCTGGGAACTCGAGAATTTCTCACTAGTTCTCACTTAGTTTCAGCTCAACTCAGAGATCATTTAGATCCCCCCCAAATGCTTCCCTGCTCCCAGGAATCCTGACTGGCATGGAGTTACTAAAGACTAGCCCTATACCTCCTACTCCCAAAGAGTGGCAGGGTCTCTTTGAGAGGTGATGGTTGGGGTCAGTGGAGGTACAGGATGTCTCTCTCTGTCCCCTGCTGATGCTTCACTGCAGAGCTGCTGTAGTAAAATGGGGGAGGGGAGGCTGTAGGGAAGCACCCCACTTCTACCCCCACCCTTATTCCACACCAGCCCCACACAGAACGGTCAAGAATCTCAGAAAGGCCCCCACGTGAAGAGCACAGAAAATGACAGATAGCGGTCATCATTTGTCAATTGTGTCCCTTAAGGGTGGCAACCAACAGATGCACATCAAGGAACAGTTGTGAGCCACCGACAGGCTCCTGCAGTGCTCGGACCGGGCAAGACTCGCCTTTCCTTCCCCACTCCCCATCACACTGAGCCGCTCTCATGCATGTTCCTGGACAAAGCAGATCTGCCTGCCCTGGAGAAATCCCCAGATGCTAACAAGCAGCAATCTGCTCTCCAAAACAGGCAGTGCCAGGCAGCTGGGGATTGGTACGCCAGAGCCAGAAGAGTGTGTCAGCGCCGTAACACCTCTCTTGTGTTTTCCAGGGGAACTCCCTGCTGTGTATGCCCAATGTGCTCAAGGTGTACCTGGAGAATGGACAGACCAAAGCGTTCAAGTTTGAGGCAAACACAACTGTGAAGGTATTAAGAGTGAACCTGGACCTTGCTTCCGAGCTGAATAGACTCCCAGACAGCCTGCCCTCTGTCTGCCCACTGCAATCTGAGTGCCCATGCCCAGATATGTACCGTACTATCGCATTTGGTTCCACGGCCACCCAGTAAGATGGTGTTTTTGTTACCTCCTGCAGGGAAGGATTCCGAGAGGCAAAGTGGCTTGTCCAAGGTCATATTACATCCCCTCTGCCTTCACCCTTAACCACCAGACTTCCCTGCCCCTTGTCTCCACCTGCTACCCAAACACCAAATTAGCTAAACACCAAGGCAAGATGTGAGAACAAGCCCAGGCCCTTGCATGCTCTTATACATAACAAACTCCCTCCTGAGGTTCTCTAAGAGGGGTTATTGAGCCTGGTGAAGACCGTGGGAGCCTTCAGCCAAGTTTAGAGAGAATGGGCATCCCAGAAACTCCAGTCGTCCGCAGCAGAGTAAAATGAAGCTACAAGAGGTGGGATGAGGGGCTAGAGAAATGGCTCAGTGGTTGGGAGTGAGACTGCTATTCCAGAGGACCCGGGTTCGATCCCCAGAGCCCACATGGCAGCTCATAGCTGTCTGTAACTCCAAGAGCTGACACCCTCACATAGACATACATGCAGACAGAGCACCAGTTCTCATAAAATAAAAATAAAGTAGTAAAAAAAAGTTCAAAGCAAAAAATTTAAAAAAAAAAAAAAAGAGGTGGGATGAGTAAGTCGTGCATGTACCACGTAGGATGCATCTTTCTCACGCCAGCAGGGAAAAGGACATGCACTTGAGCAGCTATGAAGGGCAACCAAGATTTCCGGTGCACACCAGGAAAACGGGCATTATCAAGTGAAGCACGCGGTTGGGAGCGCAGGCTGTTCTCTTGGGGAAGGGAGGGGTAGTAGCCGTGGAGGGCCTCCCCCAGTGCCAGACAGCGCTGTCCAGACATAGGAGAAATGGCTCTAGTTGTTCTTGAGCACGGAAGGAAGAGGCGTCAGAGAGAGGCACAGAGAGGAAGCAAACTATTGGAGTTGTTTTTAGAACATTAAAAGCCGTAAGAGCTGAGTGTGGTGACACACGCCTTTAATTCCAGCACTCAGGAAGCAGAGCCTAGCTCTTTAGGGGCTGAAGAACAGGTAGGGGTAGGATGATGTAGTTGTGGGTTATAGACGGCAACAAGACACATACACTTGTACAAGTACACACATACACACACACACACACACACACACACACACACGAACGCACGCACGCACTCATGCACGCACATACACCTAGGAACATACCTAATATTTCACTCTGGTACCTTCCTTTGGCAATTTCCCAAGATGCTCTAAATTCCCCCAGTTTCTCCCTGAGTGTAACTTAGAACAGAGAGAGCCCTTTGGAACCCGGGAAGCTCCAAGCCATTGGAGGAAAAAGAGGGAGAAATGGATGGGTTTCATTCACGCCAGCCGTTCTGCTGAGCACTTCCTTGTGTGCTGTCTAATTTAACGTCTGACTGACCTTGAGAGATGACAACTAGCAAGCACTATCCCAACAGGCCCCATAGGTCCCCAGCTTGTCACAATCCACTAGCTTATAGTTGCCATCAAGCTTGTCTGTTGCTGAGCTCTGGGCTGGGCTTGCCTCCCCGTCCTTCTGCTTCAGGAGGGAGGTCTTGTGAGCATATCAGGCTGGGTTTTACTTCTGTCATCTTCGATCAAAGGAGTGTGGACGAGGGCAAGTAAGCCTTCAGTGGCAGTCAAAAATACCTGGAGGGGATTTACCATAAAAGTTCATGTCACAGAGGAATTAAGAAGATAGAGTTATGACGGTGAACAAAGGCTTAGCCGGTATAATACTGGCTAATCTTATCTGTAGTAGCCAAATTTTATCAAGTGTGTCTTTTCGTGGTGGGTATAGACAAACCCTACTAGTGAAAAAAGGAAAACTCACGTGAGCTCATTGGGGACTTCTCCTGCCCACTCCCTTACTAAGGGAAGAAAATTCTTAAATCAAAAAAAAAAAAGTCCTTTCTGGGACCAGGTATATAGCTCAATTGGTAGAATTTTTGCCTAGTTGACATGAATCCCTGGGGTCATCCTCTAGAGCAGTGGTTCTCATCCTGTGGGCCACGACCCCTTCGGGAGTTGAATGACCCTGTCACAGGAATCGAATATGAGATATCCTGCGTATCAGGTATTTATGATTCTTAACAGTAGCAAAATGACAGTTATGAAGTAGCAACAAAAATAATTTTGTGGTTGGGGGCCACCACACCATGAGGACCTGTATTAAGGGGTCGAGCATTAGGAAGGTTGAGAACCACTGCCTAGATCTACATGATAAGAGACCAGACAATAAATGTTTTGGGTTTTGAGGGCCATCAAGTCACTTACTCAACTTTGCTATCCTAGTGACTGGCATGGCTTTGTTCTCATGAATTTTAACAAAATCAGCAGTGAGCTGGGCTTGTCCCATGGCTGTGGTTCCACATCTCCTCTCTGGATGGTAGGTGCAGGACTGCTAGGTGGCAGGAGGGTCCACTGGGCAGCATGTTGCCAAGACAGCAAATATGTCAAGGGAAAGCTGGGAAAAGGGACTGACAGAGTCGGGCTTGCCAGCCAGTCAAGAAGTAATAATTTGGACCAGTGAAATGCCTCAGCCGGTACAAGCACTCACCACCAAACCTGACAAACTGAGTTTGAGCCTCAGAACCCACCCACAGTGGTGGAAGGTGTAGCTGGAGAGTTTCTCTCCGGTTACCGCCACGTGCTTTAGGTGGAAGAAGCGCTGAGAAGTATTGGCACTGTGCCGAGCCACACAGAACAGGCAGTGTGTCTGTGGGCACACAGTGAAGTGAGGAAGAGCGGTTCAATCTAGAATCCTTTCATGTACCTGCTATACTGGCTTTTACAAAAAGAACATAATTTATTAAAGAAATGGACATTAAATAATGATGGAGCCAGCCAGGCGGTGGTGGCTTTAATCCCAGCACTCGGGAGGCAGAGGCAGGTGGATCTCTGTGAGTTTGAGGCCAGCCTGGGCTACAGAGTGAGTTCCAAGAAAGGTTCCAAAGCTACACAGAGAAACCCTGTCTCAAACCTCCCACCCCACCCCACCCCCCAAAAATGATGGAACTAAACATGCCCCAGGAGCTGGGGACCTAACTCAGTGGGAAAGCTCTTGTCTAGTATGTTCATAGATTCAATCCCCAGAATGGAAAGCAAACAAAGATGGCCCTGGAACTGAGGATACTAGGCAGAGTGTCGTTTAGATACAATAGCCACACATTACCTCTCTGAAGAGGTGACATGTGAGCTTAAACTTGAAGGGAAAGAAACAGCCTTGTGCAGAATGATGGGAAAAGTGTGTAGGTCAGAGGGAACAACATATGTGAGTGCCTGAGGCATTCGCCATGACAGGGGCCCATTGGATAGAAAGGGTGAATACAGCCCGGCAGCCATCAAACCTTAGCACAGCACTGTCTGCCATTCCATCTGGATAGCCTCCCTGGCGGTCTGTAGACATTGTTTCCTCCATTTCAGAAGAAGAAACTGAAGCCAGTCTCTCATACTCACATGAGGTCACTGGTAGGATTCTGTCTAGAAAGCAGTTGATATGAGTGAGGCAAGAGACTGGAATCTCCCCTTGGTACCTACATCCTCTGAAGAAAAGCAAGATAGATTGGTGCCGTGTGGTGCAGGGCCGCAAGGGTCCCATGTGGGAACTGGGGCCCTGTCTGTGTTAGCAGTAGACGCGGCGACAGCAGCAGCTTCTCCCTCCCAAATATTCTGGGGGAGCTGTTAGAAGGCCCGGGAAGTCTTCCCACTCATCAGGTGACCCTGTTTCCTCTGCTGCCAGGACATCATTCTCACAGTCAAGGAGAAACTGTCCATCCGAAGTATCGAGTACTTTGCCCTGGCCCTGGAGGAGCAGTACAGCATCTCCCGCCTACACCTACTGCATGAGGACGAGCTCATCCAGCAGGTAGGAGGACTCACCCTGCTCTGGGGAGGCCAAGCTCCTCAGCCACACCAGGGCTGGGGCCTACTGCACTCACTCAGCCCGGGGATAGCAGGACAAGACCCAGGCCTGCTTTGCATCTGCTCCTATGAGGTAGGCAGGGCAATAGTCCAGGACACCCATCTTACAGATGTGGAGATGGAGGCTTACATGGATACGGTGGTTTTCCCCAGTCATCACATATCTGATAAAGTCTTTTGCTTCCGGCTCTGATGATCTTTCCTGGCACCTGCTGCCTCAGAACTATTAGGGGACATTGGTTACTATGTCCAAGACCGTCTTTGTGGCACTTGCCCCACTGGGCTGCACCCCCATAGTAGGACAGGCCAAACAGCCAGTCCATCTGTGCTACCCAATCCTTTGGCCATGCAAAAGTCAAACACGCGCCAGTCCAACAAATCATGGTAGGGTGTATACTGTGAAAAGATCAGTAGCCATTCTATAGTTGAGAAAGGGAGGGGCTTCTTCAGCAGGGGAGTGGAACGGGGAAGCCTTGACCTTTGCATCCCTCAGCCTTCCTCACTGCAAGTGAGGTAGGATCCAGTCACCGCTCACCTACCGCTGCATACCTTTTTAAAATATACATGTAAATAATTGCTTGCATTTGCGTTGAGGAAGAAAGTCAAACTAAATCCCCAAAATAGTTGAAGTGGAGGAGAAGGGAGGAAGAAGGTGCAGACTGGTACAAACTACATCTTTACCTGTGGAGATTGACACGCTCATAGGCATTTCCTTTTTCTCCTGGCTGTGATAAAGTTCCTGGCAGAGGCAACTCAGGAAAAAAGAGAGGTTTGTTTTACCTCAGAGTTTAGGAGCTGCAGCACATCACTGGAGAAGCTATGGCTGCAGGGGCAGTTCTTGTCCATGGTGGTGGGAGCTTGTGGCAGATGATCACATTGTGTTGGCAGATAGGAAGCAGAGAGACTGTAGACAGAAGCTGACCCAAGATATACCCCGGGGTTTTGCACCCCTGCCTCAGGGACCCACTCTCTCCAACCAGGCCCCACCCCCTAAAAGCTCCACAGTCTCCCAAAATAGCCATGCCAGCTGAATTGACCCAAGTGTTTAAACATATGCTGGGGGATGGGGGGGGTTCACATTCAGTCCACAAATCGAGGCGTCCTAGGCTGTCTCTGGGAGGGTATTGAGTGGACAGGGGTTCCTCTGACAGAAGAAACATCACCCTTTTGAGTCATACACGTTGTATACCACAGGGAAGAAATCAGTCTGAAAGAGAAGGCTAGGCTGTCTGGGGAAAGACTGAAAGAGAACAGGCCCCCTTTCTCTCTCTTCTCTTGTGAAGCCGCTTTATAGAGAGCCCCAAGGTCACGGTGTCCTCTTTACCCTGGGCAGGTGGTGGAAAGGGAAGAATCGCAGGACTCCCGCTGCCTCTTCAGGGTGTGCTTTGTTCCCAAGGACCCCCTGGACCTGCTGAAAGAAGACCCCGTGGCTTTTGAGTATCTCTACTTGCAGGTGACTGGGCTGAGCTACCTGCCGTGACAGTGTCCTCAAAGATGCATTGGGTTATTCTGGGTTGGTGGCCGCTAAACAGCTCTCCCAGAGGGGTTGTCTTTTCCTGGAGGACAGTGGCTCCCATTATCCCTCCCAGCAGTCCTCTGAGTTGCTGTAATGGGAGATTTGCAGGAGACTAATCAAATTTAGGCTTAGTTCTCGATGTAGATGATACATTTTTTTCTAATACTATTAAGCACTGCTATCGTTTCCATTTTTATTGCAGAACAGGGTTTTAGTGCTTCAGAAACTCATGGTAGAGATGATGGAACTGAGTCTTAGAAGGCGCATGTGTCTGAGGTCCCTACATAGTAGTCGAGCCATACCTGGTTGATTGGTTGCTCTCTCTCTCTCTCTCTCTCTCTCTCTCTCTTTTCTCTCTCTTTTCCTTCCTTTCTTTTTTTCTTTTTTTGTTTGTTTGTTTTTCGTTTTTCAAGGCAGTGTAAACAGGCTTCTTTGTAGCCCTGACTGTTCTAGAACTAGCTCTGTAGACCAGGCTGGCCTCAAACTCAGGGATTCACTTGCCTCTGTCTCCTGAGTGCTGAGATTAAAGGCGGGTGCCACCATGCCTGACTAGAAACCTGGTTCCCAGCCTGGGCCTGCCCTCTATTGCCTGGGCTGAGATTAATTTTGTTATTTTTATTTGGATGAGAAGAATCATCTTGGAAAAATCACCAGTTTACAGAAGAGGCAATTCATTGTGGTAGGTTGACTGGCCCAGGTCTTACAGAAATGGTACCAAGAAATAATAACAGCAGCAGCCACATTACCACCAATGCATTATATTTGCATGTATATAATTCTCTGTGCTTTATGCTTGCATTTCTGAATATTGTCTTTTCTTTTCAATGTGCATTGGTGTGAGAGTGTCACATTCCCTGGAACTGGAATTACAGACAGTTGTGAGCTGCTATGTGGGTGCGGGAATTGAAACGGGTCCTCAGGAAAAACGATCTGTGCCCTTAACCACCGAGCCATTTCTCCAGCCCATCTTATCTTTTCTAAACCCCACAGAAATCAAGCAGTGTAGATCAGATAGTTAGTATGCGTTTAACAATGGAAGGCACCATGCTCAGGGGTTCTTAATAATGTAACTAAGGTCGCACAGCCAAGAACTGACTGTCAGAGCCAGCCCTCAATGCTGACTGCTGGTCCTGCAGTCTTTGACCTGAGAGAACAGGGGGCCTGATGTGCATTCTCTTGTTGCCCAGCTGCTCTGTATAATCTCTTGCAGAGTTGCAGTGACGTACTCCAGGAGCGCTTTGCTGTGGAGATGAAGTGCAACTCTGCTCTCCGGCTTGCAGCCCTGCACATCCAGGAGCGGATGTATGCCTGTGCCCAGCCACAGAAGATCTCACTGAAGTACATAGAGTGAGTGGCAGGGTCGGCAGCTGTGCCACACTGTGGCCGATGGCTTCTAGCCAGGGTGGACCGACTCCACAGAAAGCTGATATTCACCCATCTGCCTTTGTCTTCCCATCCATTCCCCTTTACCCAGCCCGACTCCCCCATCTGGGTAGAAACCACTTCCACATGCAATGGCACAGGGTCCCTTTGGAAATTTCCAGTCCCTAGAAGGAAGTCCAAGGCAGTCAGTTGACAGTGTCTAAGGGCAGGGATGTCTTGGAAATAAATTCTTCCAACAGATGTGAACCAGTTGCTATTGCGTTTTGTCCCCCTCTCCCAAATGGGGGAGGTGTGAAGTCCTACGATCTATGTACCTCTTGATTCTTAGCTCTGAGAGCTAACACCCTGTTATGCTAAGTCCCTCCCTAGGTCTCTGCTCTAGCGTGTCTAAGCGTCAAAATCATACGGAGAAATCAGAATTTAAAAATAGAACAGATCCCTGGTTCTACCCCTGGTATAATGAGTCAAAGAGCAACTTCAGGGGGATTCTGAGGCTTCTAGGCTAATGCCATTCTAAAACTTAGCCTTGGGGATTGGCAGGTGCTCTCTGTCGCAAGAGTGTTTGGGCAGTGGACCTGGCTAGTGGTAGAGCACTTGCCTAGCTTATGAAGACCCTGGGTTTGTTCCCTAGCAGAGGGTGGGAGCGTGGTTCGTACATATGGATGATCATGCCGCATACTTTGTTATTACAAGAATTGTGAACAGGCCTGTGGGATGGCTCAGCAGGTAGAGGCACTTGCCGCCAAGCTGACAGCCTGAGTTCGATCCCCAGGTGGTGGAAGGAGAGAACTGATTCCCACAAGTTGTCCTCTGACCACCACACATGAGCATACTTGCTAAAATACAGCATCTCAGACTCTTCCTACAAGTTGGACTCAGTATAGACGCACAATAAAAAAAAAAATAATAAAGAGATTGAGAACTTCTGCTTTGATTCATGAAATATCACACAACGCCGAGACCAGTCTATTTCCAGGTTAGTCGGAAGGTCCTAAATTCGGAATATGTGTAATGTATATCATGTGTGTCTATGGGGGGAACCCCACTCTTTCTCACTCTCCTTTTATAGAGAAATACGCATACACAGATAAATACGGAGAGAGGCAGATCTCCCCTTTCTCTCTCTGTTCTCTACCTCTGTCTCTCTGCCTGTCGGTATTCCTGCCACTAGAGAAAGGTGCTCATGACTGCTGTGTGTTCGGAATTCTAGATCTGAATTCCCTGTCATTTGCTCTTCGTTAGAACCAAGTGCACAGTAAACATGGACCCCCTTGTCTCCAATGTCTCATGGCAGGAAAGACTGGGGAATAGAGAATTTTATATCTCCGACTTTACTCCGAAATATGAAAGGCAAAGATATCAAGAAAGCCATTAGTTTCCACATGAAGAGGAACCAGAATTTGCTGGAACCCCGACAGAAGGTAAGGCAACCATAGCCTCTGCCGACCCACCCAGTTGTCTATCGTGAAGGCTTTGGGGAAATGTTCAGCATTGCCTGGATTTTAGGCATGTGAATAACTCTGATTTTAACACTTTTTTTTTTGTCTATTAAAGCAACTTATTTCTGCTGCTCAGCTGCGCTTAAATTATCTTCAGATCCTTGGGGAACTCAAGACATATGGTGGGAAAGTCTTTAATGCAACTCTGATGGTATGTACCAGACCACGGTGGACTCCTGCTTACTTGGGACCTTGAATGTTTACAGATTGGCAGATATTGATCAGGCCCTGGCTTGGTGTGTGTAACCCCCGTGGAAGATGCTAGGGGAGGCAGAGCTGAATTAGTTCTGACTTCTGCCCGCAAGGATGAAATAAGCCACTCCACAAGACAAGGCCAGGAGGCAGGCTATGACCACTGTTCAGGGTGGGAAGATAGATGCCACTATTGCTGACTGAGTCTGGGTCCGAGACAGAGAAGGCTCAGACGGTTGGACGAAGCCTGCCTGGAAAATGGGAGACAAGCCCTGGGGTGCGGTCTGTTGTAAGCAGCACCCTTGGGAGTTTTGGTCCAGAAGGGCAACAGGAAGAACGGGGAACGAGAGATGAGAATGATGGACTGGCTGCCAGGCTGGGCACTGATGGGGCAGACCAACAAACTGAGGTGTGGGCCTGAGACAGGAGAAGGGTGAGAGCCCTCTGCCCTGAGCCCATTCCTCTGTGTGTGTATAAGGACAAGGCCCCAAAGGTGGGAAAGAGACTAGATTTCAGAACAGAGGATTTGAAGGGCCCGGGAAAGCTGCTCGTGTTCCCACAGGCTCTAGCCCTCCTATCCCAAGCCTGCCTTGACTTTTCCTGTCTCAGGAAAGAATTGGCCCCAGGAAAGGGCAGCCAGCTATACAGGACTCAGGGCTTGACCACAAATATAGAATCATACAGACTCTATTGTCAGAGAACTCAGCATGTAATATGAAATCTGAGTGTCAGTGATTGAAATAAGCAAGATGCGCCCAGTGTTCCCAGAGACATACAGACATGGTGTGGGGTCTGGTGGCAGAGAGGGGCTGTTTGGGCTGAGGAGGCTGAGGCTTTCCCTAGGCATAAGATGTTGTTTGTTTATTT
The DNA here is from genome assembly GCA_902168405.1 of Peromyscus aztecus. NCBI lineage: Eukaryota > Metazoa > Chordata > Mammalia > Rodentia > Cricetidae > Peromyscus > Peromyscus aztecus. The sequence goes on along the minus strand of CABHPQ010173236.1, from coordinate 14,123 downwards.
TGTTTCGTTGAGACAGGACCTCATGTAGCCCAAGCTGGCCTCAAATTCGCTGTATACCGGAGGATGACCTGGAACTGGTCCTCCTGCCTCCGTTTTCTGAGGGCTGGGATTACAGGTAGTGCTGCTAATGCCAGGTGGCTGTGGGTGTGGAGGGAGCATTTAAGGAAGGGTCAGGATTTACGTAAGTCACGGTGACAGGGTGAGAGTCCAGGAGAGGCGTGCAGTGTGAATTCAGACGCCCGGATGACAAAGTGCAGGTGATGGTTATGGAAGAGGTAACAGTCCTCTGCTAAAAAGCCTTACAAAGGGGCCTGAAGACATGGCCTAGGCGTTATGAGCAGGTACTGCTCTTGCAGACAACCTCGGTTCAGTTTCCAGCACCTACGTCGGGCCGCTCACAATTGCCTGCAACTCTAGTTCCAGGGAATTCAACACCCTCTTCTGGCCTCCACTTGTACTAAACTCATGTACACAGAGACACGCATATACACATAATTTTAAAATAGTGAAAAATAAAGAGTTCTTTTTAATTCAGCCGTGGGTGGGCCCCATGCTGAGGGGTCGTCTCAGGGAATGGTAGTGAGGGGCTGAAGCAGGAAACAGGCTTGGCAGAGAGGGGAGCCAGGCGTGGCACACACTGTAATCCCAGGACTCGGGAGACTGTACCCGGGGGGACCATAAATTTGAGGCCAACCCCGGGCTACACAGCAAAACCATTTCCAAAAATGAATGAATCTGTAGAGAGGGAGATCGTGTGCGGTGAGTTTTCACGAGCCTGAGAATAGAAACTAACTGGCCTTCCACTCCTGTGCAGTTACAGGACAGAGAATCCTACATTGCCCTTCTAGTTGGAGCCAAGTATGGCATTAGCCAGATTATCAATAGCAAACTCAACATCGTGTCCACATTGGCGGAGTTTGCCAACATCAGCCGCGTGGAGCTGACAGAAGAATCCGAGAAAGTGAGCATGGTCAAGGTGTACCTTCAGGACATTAAGGTAACACAGAGGAAGAGCCTCTGGCCTCTGGGACTGGGTGTGAAATTATTCTAGGGTAGTTTAGATGAGCTTTGAGTGATAATAAAGTCCACTGTTAAAAGGAGCTGCCTCGAGTGGACCATGGCGAACAGGATACATTATCCTGAGAGGCTCCTGAGAGGGTTTTGTTCTATTTGTTGGGCTATGTGTTTTATTGATGAAGAATTCTGGACATAGAGTTTTAAAATGGATAAATAGTTCAGGGTACCTCCTGTGCCTTTCTGGAAGGTTCTACATTCACTATTCCCTCTTTTGATTTCATCCAGTGTGCTCAAAAATGGCCCTGTGTTTTCTGCTCATCTTCCTCCTCTCCCTGTGCTAGGTTGGGTCTTTAAGGGACCAGTTGTGTGAATGAGTAGGGGGTGGAGGGGTGGGGCATGGTGGCACCAAGGACAGAAAGAAAGGAGACAGTATTGAGATTAGGGAGGAGGGACCCTCAGTGTGTCAGGGCGTGCAGGTGTGTTTATGTGCACACACATGCTTGGGCATTTAGATGTAGTTCCTCGCTGTGAATATATGGGCCGCCTGGGGGCCAGTCTGTGCACCAGGGTTGAATATACGTAATGTCTCCCCTTGGCCCCGTCGGCCTTGTTGTATCTTGACCCTCTACAAACAGAAAAGTTCTGCTTGCCTTCACAGGTTCTGACTTTGTTGCTGGAATCCAACAGTGCAAAAGACCTGGCGTGCTTGATTGCCGGGTACTACAGGCTGTTTGTGGACCCGGCTAGCTCTGTTTTCCTCTGGTCTGGAAACAGACAGCAGATTCACCGAGTGTCTGCTGAAGAAGGTGAGGGGCTGAGTCTTTCCCAGTAAGGACAGGCTTATTTATTTCCAACCAAGCAATTGACCTTTCTTAAATAGGAGAGATGCGTTCTTAGTCTTTGGAATGCTCCTAAATGCCAAGGAGTGCTAGAAGGTCTCTGATTCCCTGGAGAGTTTCCCGGAATCGTCTCTAAGATCCATTGTATCTTATTTCTCGGCAAAAGGGGATGTCGCTTTTTCAGAACATGGACACACTGGTCTCATCTGCACCTTTGCCCTCTTTCTCATTCTCTTGAATTATGATGGAGACTCTCAGCCTTATATTCAGAAGAAAGGGTACCTGGGGACAAAAGAGACTTGAAATTATACCATGTAAAGAATGAAAGGAGCGAGTATTAAAGGGCAGGGGAGAAAAACAGCCTCCTGGGCGGCTTCCACATCAGCTGTTCTATTGATGTGGCTCTTCCAGGGGCGTCCTGATAAATGTTTAATAACGGCCTCTGCAGGGGGGAAGCCCCTGACCTGAAACAATTGCCGGACGCCCCTACCATCACCACCATTTCAAGCTGCCAACATGATGGTCAACAGAGGTAGACAGAGGTGCTCAGTAGCCTACCGTTATATAGTGCCGCCTCCTTGTGGCAAAACAGGCATAGCTCATCCCAGGAGACTAGACGGTTTGAGAGTGGAATGCGGTAGTCCACGCCATCTGTGGTAACCGCAGGGGGTTGTTTCCACAACCCTTGGTGCTCACTAAAATGTGGACATGTCCAGTCCTTTCTATGAAATGGTATATAATTTACACAGAACCAGCACACATCCTTGCATAGACTTTAAATCAAAGTCTAAATTGTCTACCCTACTGTCGGTGCTACAGAGAATGGTCCAGGATGGCCTTGCTTTCAGTGTTGAGTGAGTGAGTTGATTAGTCTATAACAAGCAAAAGTACAAGAACAAATAGCGGGCAGCAAATATATAGTAGGACATCAGATTTGGTGCTTACGTCATCCAGCAGGAATGACTGGAGAAGCCTTGTAAAAATAGTCACCTGGAGCCAGGCATGGTGACACACACCTTTAATCCCAGCGCTTGGGAAGCAGAGGCAGGCAGGTCTCTGTGAGCTGGAGGCCAGCCAGGGCAGTCACACAGAGAAACCGTGTCTTGAAAAAAACAAACAAGCAAAAAGTCATCTGGGGACCCTGATCGATAAAGAGCGTGCCAGGCAATGTCATCTTCATGGAGGAGCTTCTGGGTTCCCTTCCCCCTGCCCACGTTTTTATGCCATGGGGTAAGCACTAGTTCTAGATGTTCTCAAGGACACAATTGTTCTAATCCTCTTTGGTGGTCTGCTGTTCTACTTTGTCCCTGTGACCAGCCTGACCCAGGGAAAGTAGTTTTGAGGGAAATTCGAAATAAGCATGTTTGACTGGGGCCACCTCTTGTTTTCTGAGTCAGCACTCAACACGGATGCAAATCAGCACATGACAATTTACTGATATAATTTACATTACAGTCAGATAGTCTGCCACTAAGCTATTCCAGTGTGCCGTTGTTGTCCTGTGTTGTTGCAGGAACCGTAAGAAGAAGAAAGGCTTATGCATGTTCAACACGGATACATTTTACTCAGAGTGTTTTGAGACTATGGACAGATGAATCCACACTTAGGAAACCTACAGATTTGGAGGGCCAGCTGTAGCTAGGAAGTGATGCGCTTTGCGCATGTTCCCTTTGCTTTTGCCAAGCATTTGTGAGTGAGGACTAGCTCAGAGTCTGGTCAGGAAAACACCACAGGGTGGGAGGGGAGTTCTTCTGGAGGGGGCTGCTGGGAGGGACTGCCACCGTGATCAGAGCCCGGGCTTTAGAGGGTTGGTCCCTGGAAAACACCTTAGAGCTAAGCACATGAAAAAGGAGAGATTATTTGAGAAGAGGGAACGTGGACGCATGACACCAGAACGAGGTTGGAGAAGGCTGCAGAGGGTAGCCACTCTGCTGAGGTACGGACTGGCTCCACTCTGCTGAGGTACGGACTGGCTCCAGTCTGCTGGACTCTGGACTGGCCATACTGTGAGGGCTGTAACAAAGGAGGGATCAGCGTTTCTCTGTGATAGGAGAGCTACAAGGCCACACTCTGAGAATCTTCTCCAATCATGAGGGAGCTTCAGCTCTTCCCTGTAGGGAGGGGGAGCCAGGAAGAGGGTCAAGCAGTGTACAGAGAGATGTGTTTAGGAAATCGTTCCAGAGGCTAGTTGGAGGAAAACAGGAAACCTAGCCCAATGTTGCTTCTCTCCATCACTCACAGTCTTCCCAGGTACCTACCGTAGATGCATCTCACTGTCCTAAATGGCCCATCACAGCAAAGGGTCTCCGAGGCCACCTAGCAGCCTCAGGCCCCACTCCCTGGCTGTCTGACTCTGTATCAAAGGTAGGCCAAGGATCTATTTTGTGTTTTACATTTGGTTCCCCATATGATTTGATGTTCATACAGGACGAGGGAGATATTTGAGGAAAAGCTGAGCACACAAGGGAGACCCAAGTGAATATTACCACTTTTAGACAGACGGCTCTCCTTGGAAGAAGAGGTGGAGTCATCCTGTCTACTTAGGTGGCTCAGACAGATGGGGGCAAGTAACTCCATGGTGTGGTGCCCTCAGATCGTGCATCAGTCAACCTAGTGTGATTTGGGTCGGTCACTTTCTGTGTTTTCCCTTCCAGCAGGATGGCAGGAAGCAGGACACACAGGCATCCATCAGATCTGGACATCGGTTTGTAACTCTCAGTGTCTCATTTGTCATAGGCTATGAGTCTAGGGCCTGCAGTGACTCGGAGGAGTCCTCTGAAGTGGATTGCGTGCTGGAGCCCCTGTCTGACCGACGCCTGGTGAAGCTGAGCCTCTGTAGACCATTTGTTAGAGAGGAGCAGCCCCCTGGAGACAGTCCCACACCTGAGGTGACCAGGAGAGGCCCGAGTACCTGCGGGGCCAGCAGCATGACGGACAGTGCTGAGTCCGAGGCATCTGACTCAGCCAACACTGAGAGCCGAGGCTGCAGGACCAGTGGCTCCAGTGAGTCCATGGATGCTCTGGAAGAGGACGACTTAGATGCCTGCTCCTCCAGCGGGACCAGCTTCTTTCACTTTGGCCCACCAGGCTTCTCAAAGGATCTTGATACCAACAGCCAAGAGGAAAAAAGCAGGATCGAGACCAGGGGTTTCCTGTGTTTGCTGGACCTAGCCCAGAATGCCAACCCTCAATGCCAGCAGATAGAGTGTCCCCAGGGCCTAGCTTCAGGGGCCTGCAGCTGGGGACCAGAACTGAGCATGGGCAGGCTAGACCCCAGGTTGTATGAGGGCAGCCGGACTGACTACTACAGCCTGTGTTCCAGCGTCTCCCCAGGCAGCCACCTGAGTGACAGCTCAGGGAGTACAGCTTCGCGGCAGGGAGCTGCACCGCCACCGTGGTGCCAGCAGGGCTGGATGGAGGCTCAGCCTGGCTCCACGCTGGAAACCCTGGCCCTGCACCCACTGCCACCACTGGCCTTTGAGGATGGCAGCTCAGATGAGGAATACTACGATGCAGCTGACAAACTCACACCCCCAGACACACTCTCAGGTGAGCCCCATCCCCCATCCCAGCAGATCTATACCCTTAGCTAGCCTTAGAGCCCAGGGCCAGCTTGAGAGCAAGATACAAAGGCTTTGTCTACTCTTGAGGAGGCCAGCCTGGATTCCGTGGACCAAATTACAAGCATCATGGCCTTGAGTCAGGGCTGCAAGGGAGGTTTGGAGAATTGTGAGCAAGGGAAGATGAGAGGAATTCATCCCACTGCGGGAACCAGGGAAGGCTTCCCAGAAGACGTGTCGAGTGGGCTGGGCCTCGTCAGGTGGACAGAACACACAATAAAGGAATGGAGTGCCCAGTTGAGAGGGTCACTGTGCCACTGCGGATCCTGGGAGCCGCAAGACAGCATCAGTGGTGTCTGATGGCCTTTGGGAGTCCAGTGGTTCCTGACATCGGGTTCGGGATCTGTTGGCTGGGTTCCTCATATATCTCCAAAAAAAAAAAAAGATTGTGAAAATTTAAACCTATAATCCACGATATACCATCTCATACAAACAAAACACCACTGTAAAGTCTTTCTCCAAAGAAAGACTTGCCGAGCTAACCAGAAAATCTTGCAAGACACACATATGCGCACACACTCACACGTGCTCTCTAACACTGTCTCCCCACTCTGAGGTTAAAAACTGTGGCAGACATGGCAGGCTGGGCCTCAGCCCTCGCCTGTGACTCTCTAATCCTGCCCTCTTGTGGTTGCTCTTGACAGAACCGCCAGCTCAGCTCCTGAGGGCACCCTGTGAGGAGGCTCTCTGTGGTGGCTTCTGTCTGCTTGTCCCCACCCCCTTGCCCTGTATCTCAGCAGACCTTTGTATCTGCTGCTGCGTCTGCCCTGAGCCTCAGCTGCTGGTGCCCATCAACCATCTAGTCTCCGCTGAGGGCTCCATTCTGCAGGGAACGTCTTGCGGGTTTACCAGACCGGGGCCAGCTGCTCACTTCAGTCACAGGTTGTTCCGGCGGCGGCGGCGGCGGCGGCTTTGTGCCTGTCCCTTGGTGCTGCCTCTGGTTGCGCATTGTCATTGTGTAAAGGCTCCTTGCGTGCACACAGCACCTGGGCATCGTCACTAAATGAATGAGTGAGCTCATGCCATCTCTGTGGACTTGATTTCATTTCTTCATTTGTTGGGGGCTGATTTTGGTTTTTCCTGTTGTTGTCTCACTGTGTGATTGTGGCTGTCCTGGAACTCACTCTGTAGACCATGGGAACAGAACACCAACGGGTACGCTGGCACTCCACTCCACAAGAACCTGGCTAACCTCTTCTGGGGCTCTCCCTGACCCCAACTCTGCCCTGCTGAGCTAGCCCTCATACTAGCAGCAGGATGAGGGGTGTGCCTGAGACTGGCAGATGGGACTCTTATGGGGGCCTAGTCCAAATTTAGGTCCATGTGAGGCACCTTTTCACAGGGAGGGGTCAGTGTGCTAAGCACACTAGAACTGGGACTCTTGTGCCTGGCTTTCAGTCTAGCGCACGACTCACTGTGAGCGCCATCAAAGGGTATTGGTCAACAAGACAGCAACTCCCAAACATAGCAGCACATCAGAATCACCCAAGGAACCTTGTTTAAAGTCTGTCAGTTCCTCAGATTTAACCTCAGCAGTTCTGACTTTGGAGGTCTGAGGGGTGGCCTAGAATTTGGTCATTTCAGTACCATGCAAGCAGGTTGGGGATGTTTGGTCTGAGTGTCTAACATGCCTCCAAGTCCCTGCTAACATGCAATCCTGATTTCTTCTGCCCAAATCCCAAGACCTTTTCACATACTGCTGCTCCTGAGAAAGATCATCCTAGCATGTGGGAACCCTCATGACTGACTGATGATCAGGGTCCCTGTTTGTCACCTTCACCCCCTTCACATGCAACATAAAAGTGGCGACAGAAGCAGCAGCAGCCATCTATGGGCACGAGTTAACATCATGCAGAAAAGCTTGAAGAGCGAAGAACCTGGAGATTTCCAACAAGTCCGAAGAACGGGGTTCAGGCATGGCTGGCAGCCAGGCTAGGAGTGTTTGCAGCAGAATTCGCTAGCATTATTGTCAGGGTATTGTGGCTGCAAAAATGACTTCTCACTACTATTAACAGTTATTGAGTTACAGTCTGGAGATGTAGCCCAGGCTGGCTAGAAACTCAAGTATACAGCCTAGGCTGACCTTAAACTTCTCAGGCCTCCTAAGTGATGAGATTATAGACATGTACCATCACACATGGTTTTAGTTTTTTTTTTCTTAATTTTAAATTAGTTTTATGTGTATGGGTGTTTCTCCTGCATATATGTCTGTGCACTGTGTGTGTGCAGTGCCTATGGGGGCCAGAAAAGGGTGTCAGATCCCTGGGACTGGAGTTACAGATGGTTGTGAGTAGCCATGGGAATTCTGGGAATTGAACCCAAGTCCTCTGGAAGAGCAGCCAATGCTCTTAACTACTGAGCCATCTCTCTCACACCCTTTAAAAATGTTTGTGGGGGGGTGTGCGTAGGTGGTGTGGGTGTGGTATGTATGTATGGTGTGTGTATGTGTGTGTGTATTTGTGTATTTGAAGTTCTGGAGAGTTTGTGCTGACTGCCTGGGCTGTGAATCCCATCTTTGGGAACATGAGTGTTAGAGTACTTGCCCAGCATGCGTAGGGTCTAGGTTTGGTCTCTAGCACTGCCAGTCTCTACCAGAGTGCACAGGAGATGTCATCTCCTGAAAAGAAACTTGAGGTACTGTGACTAAAGGTAGTAAATGGGTCTTGGACAAGTAAATTAGAAATGTCTACTGCAATCATTATTCCCATCTTTCAGATGAGGAGACTGAGGCAATGAAATCTTAACTTGTCCAAGGTTTAGATCTTCAGTCCAGGCAAGCCTACATGCTTGCCCAAGCATGGACAACCTCTCTCCTTCTCTGTGCTTAATGTGATTTTTTTCCTTGTCTTGACTTGCAGGGCCCAGAGCTGCCGATCTTAGTGCTGAGAGATTACAGAGTCAGTCTAGAACCGGTGGCTCTGAGGAAAGCCTGCATCCAGGACCAGAGGGAGGAGAGCCAAGCAGGCGGGGAGGGGTGAAGAAGTATGCCAAGACCCTGAGGAAAAGAAGGTCCTTCCTACAGACAGATCACACCTCCCAGGTCTCCTTCCCCCTGGAGCTGTCAGCCTCCCAGGAGAACATGGACGATGTGTGCTACTATGACAGAGATCCCTACCTGAAACTCACTGCCCCTTCGCCAACTGTGTCCTCCTTGCAGGACGTGCAAGGGGAGCCAGGCCTCCTGGAGACTAAGGCCTTGGGGTTGCTGGCTTCCCTGAGGGAGACAAAGAGCAAAAATCCAGCCTCCAGGATCATGGAGATGGAGCCAGAGACCATGGAAACCAAGTCAGTCGTTGACTCTCGAGTGTCTTCTATCTCTGCCATTCGCCTCCGAATTGACCCCGGCAATACAGAGAATCTCGAGACTACTCCCTTGGCTGTCACCATCGACAGCTCCGCAGCAAGCCTCCCCCAGAACCCTCACAATTCAAACCCAGATTCACCCAGCCCACAGGCCGCTCAGATCAGGCCTTTCCAAATCTTAGCTCCATTTCAAGACCTAGATGGTACCACCCCCAAAGAACTTGCCCCAGAGCCTGAGGATAGCACCTTCCCTCTCTCTGGTGCTAACCCTAATCCAGACAGCCCAGGGCCACATCCTGTCCCTCAAGGAGACACATCGGAGCTGGAAGGGGTCCAGTCAGAAATGGAATCGGAATCTGGTTTAGTAAATCATATACAACAGGGTACCCCCAGATTCACAGGGTCCTTGTCTCCTGGAGATGGGACAACCCGTGGTGAGTGTGGCGTGAGTTCAGAAGGGGCTGCCTTTGCTTCAGAAGAGGGGCAGCAAGGACAGCTGTCTTTGGAAAGTGACGGCGAAGTTACATACAAAAATGGACCCAACTCATTTCAGGAGGAATTTGAGGAGGACTCGGATAGTGCTCCACCAGCTCTTGATGTTAGCGTTCCAGCTGGTGAAATAATGGGCTCCCTCCCTTCAGAGGCTCCTGGAACATGGGCAGAACAGACCCTGTCCTCCCTCAAAGACTCCCAAGGGAGACAGAGAGAAGCCGTGGGCCAAGAACAGGAGCTGTTGGCAGAATTGGACTTGGGCCCTGATTTCTTACTTGGGGGGCAGACCGCTCCCTCAGCCTTCCCTCCAGAGAGGGTCAAGGCAGAGCAGCTTAACCACGTGACAGGGGAAGACGCGGCCCCTGTGGACGCTCCTCCGCAAGTGTGTGTCCATACAGTACCTTCCCTGCCAAAGCTTTCACCGTGTCAAGAGGAGCCCCGCTCGGCAGATTCAGGCCACGGCTCACCATCTGAAAGCAAAGGTGACAGTCCGATCATCTGCCTTCCGCCTGAGAGGTCCTTCCTGTGCTTTGCCCCAGAGAGCCATCCTGAAGGCTCCAAGAGTCTAGGCAAGGCCACCTCCTTGGCTTTCGCTGGCATGAACGCCGTGGTGCCTGCCGGGATCGGCCTGGAACATTGCAGCTGTCACTTCTCCTACGCCACGTGCTTCCGAGGCCTGCAGCCCGAGACAGAGGAGGAAGATGGGGACCCACAGACACACCCTGTGGCCCCCCTTACCTCACCACCCTCTGCAGGAAGCCAGGTGACTCTGCCCTGGAGGCCAGCCCGTGCCTACAGCTGCACCACACCCCTGTCCAGGAAGAGCCACATATGGCCAGAGTACTGCACCAGGGCTCTGAGACAGCTGAAAACTGCCCCTGCAAGTGCCCCCGAGGGCTTTGTCCAACTCACGGAGAGCCTGCTGGAGCTACGGGACATCCTAGAAGCTTCCTGGGGGGTTGGGAACAAACACCCCACTGAGAAGTGCACCTGGCATTTTTCAGAAAGCCGGAGCCGCCTGTGCATGGGCTCCCAGAAGCTGCTCTCCAGCTGTCAGCACGTGATCAGAATGGACCAGTCCCCCGAGGAGATGCAGAGTGCTGTGCGCGTCACCTTCCAGCACCTGGTCCAGCTGGCTGGCCTCTGCTTCCAGTTCACAGACTGTAGCCGCTGCTCCGCCCGGCACAAGGAAGTGGCCGGGAACCTGAGGGACGTGGTATATACCTACCACCAGTTTGTGGAGGCCGCCAAACTGACCTGTGAGAGAGGCTACCAGGACCTCAGTGTGAAACTCTTGGCTCGCCAGTGCACAGCCCTCACAGCGGCCGTGTTCTGTTTGACCCAGAAGTTCCGGGCATCCCCTGCTCTGTGAACAGGTCACTTACCCAGGGCCCCTTTACCCTGCCTGGAAAGTTCTCCAAGAAGCCTCTTCTAGTTCTCCACCCACCCCCTTCAAATGTTTACTATATAGAGTATTCTAATAAACCGCTGCTTAATCCTAGCCTGTCTTGTTCTGAGTGGATACATTTGGATTAAAAATGTTCACTCCAGCTGGGCAGTGGGGGTGCGTGCCTTTAAGCTCAGCTCTCGGGAGGCAGAGGCAGGAAGTTCTCTGTGAGTTCAAGGCCAGCCTGGGCTACAGAGAGAGTTCCAGTACAGCTAGGGCTACACAGAGAAACCCTGTCTCAAAACTCTACCCTCCCCCCCCCAAAAAAAAAACAGGTTCACTCATATTCATTCAACAGACGTTCACTTCCTTTGCACCAGGCCTGTAATAGGAACTTGAGAAATAACAGGTCAAGTCTTTTCTTCTCTGATCAGGTCGTGCTGGGGTATAGATGAATAGATGTCCATCCAACCAGCAGGTATCAGGCAAAAAGTCTCAGATTTTGCCCCAAGAACTCAGGAATTGCTGAAAAACAGTCTTGATTCCCCTGTTACATTAATTTGGCACTAACCTTCACAAACAGGTGGATACATGTGTTATTGGTAGATTGGACCCTTCAAATCGCGCCTGGACCTGATGATACTTGGTCTTGGCTGCCTCGCGGCTGCAAGCACAGGTGCCACTAGGTGGCGGTAAATTCCCTAGCTGCTTGGTCACCCATGTGTAGGGGTATTCTCTGCTTTATCTGAAACTGAACCCCTGACACTTGCACTGTGTTTCTGTGTTTAATATTATAAAGCAAACACTAAATCCAGGAATCACATTTTTCATTATTGGACTAATATTAGGGCAGAAGAAATATAATCAATACTTTCCTCACTGGCTTCTGCTGGTCAAGTTAATCCTACTTACCCATCATGGATGTGGACAAGCTGCTTAAACTCTTCTCGTTTGGGGTTTTTCTCTCTTGCACATGAGGAGGCTCACTGTCCACTTGATAGGGCATAAATCTAGGAAACAATATAGTAAATTGTAAGTATTGGTAACAGAATGCTCCATGTTTCTCCTAGTCTGAAAATCCCCCACACACATTGTTTTCCCAACCCAGACAAACCCATTTCAAGGTTTCTTTTGTTCTGGCTTTTCTTGTTTGGTCAAGTGTGGTTTGGTGGCTCACCCTGGGCCATCAGAGGTCATCAAAGAGATCCATTTTTCCTCCTCTTACTGACACACTGTGAAGTCAATGCTCAGCCCCTATTAGGCACCCTAATTCCTCGCTTTGTCCAGCAAATGCAGGATCAGGGATGAGTCAGTCACACCCTAAGCTCTCTCCAGACAGAGTGGGAAACCATACCGAGCAATGAGAGGACACATGTCCCTTCCATCCACTGTACATAGTTAATCAGTGCTTGTGTTGGGAGAGAATTAGTTTCCTTAGAACAGCCTTTCTTATAAAGCTTCAAATAAACTTTAAACTCTTTTTTTATTTTAAAAAGATTTATTTATTATGTATACAGTGTTCTGCCTGCAGGCCAGAAGAGGGCACCAGATCTCATTACAGATGGTTGTGATCCACCATGTGGTTGCTGGGAATTGAACTCAGGACCTCTGGAAGTGTGGTTGCTGGGAATTGAACTCAGGACCTCTGGAAGAGCAGCCAGTGCTCTTAACCTCTGAGCCACCACTCCAGCCCAACTTTAAAGTCTTGACTGCAACTTTGAAGTGACTTCATGACTGAAAAGTAACAGGACACCAGACTAGAAACCAAGCTGCATGGTGTGAAACAAGACCTGGAACTTTTGCTAAGGAGATCAAAATAGCTTATTTCTGTGGACAGGAACTTCACATTCACCTGTGAGACTTCACTGGGGCTGGATCCTGACTGACCTGAGGCATACTTGTGTCCAGTTAACTAGAACCTACAGCATGCCAGAAGCCTTATGGAGATGGCTTGAATACTTTTAAAATACAACATTTCACATTGTTACACATGTTTAGCAGTTTTTGAGAAATGGTTACGGAAGGGAGGAAGAAGCCTGAAGCCTGCACCTGAGGCGTTCAGTAACGAGTCTCCGCCTTTTTTTGGCTGCTAGTCTTCTTCTCTGTGGTTCCCATGAGGAAGAGTAAGGCCCAGAAATGATAGGAAACTTCTGGTGCTCATTGCAGAGCTACAGCACAGGGAAGGCATTCTATCTGGTACTTTCTTTGATACACTCCATACATGAGGCAGGCGAGGTGAGAATCCTCTTCAAGAGTTCTTGATGGAGGTTGGGTGACTCCTGGAGATGGAGAAGGACAAAGCTCTGGGTCACCGAAGAGCGTGAGACATGTAAGGAGAAAGAAATCATTGGAGAGGAGTCATCAGGGAAGACTTTCTGTAAGAGGCAGCACTAATTAGGATTGGGGTGTCAGCAAGTATTTGTTGAGTACCATGTGTCAGGCCATGAGGTTTTGTAGGGTTTAGATGTCAAGAAAGACAAAAAATTCTGTTAGCCAGAGTCTCCTATGTGGGGACAGCAGGTAAAACAGTCATGAGCATGGTGAGCATGGGCTCTTTTTTTCTTTTTTCTCTTTCTATTATTATTATTATTATATTTTATTATTATTTTGGTTTTACCATGTGGCTCTGGCTGTCCTGGAACTCACTATGTAGATATGCAGAGCAGGCTGGCCTTGAATTTATAGAGGTTCACCTGCCTCTGCCTCCCTAGTGCTGGGATTAAAGGCATGTGCCACCACGCCCAGCTCTCAAGGGACTTCTAATTAGTAACACACCCTGGCCCTAAAACTAGAGCCAAAAAAAAAAAAAAGCCAGTGCCAGTGAAAGAAACACACTTTGGCTCTGAAAACAGAGCCAAATCTGCTCCTGAGCAACCGATCGCGAAACCAACCAACCCTTGAGTACAAAATCTAGCCAATCTGAGCTTGTCCAAGCTCAAGTGAATTAAAATCTGACCAATTCCCACCCTGAAAATCTTCTCCCTGGAAAAACTCCACCCCTAAGAATCCCTATATAAGCCTCGCCTGTTCAGTTTGCTGCTGCCCTTTTCCACACTGGTGAAGGCAGCCACCCTTCAGGATTTTTCCCTCCCACTAAATCTCTTGAATGAGGTTTGGGTGATGACCTTGTTTCGCAGGAACACAGATGGGAGCCTGGGCAGAGCAGAGCAAGGCTGTAACACTTGGGGGACCTGAACTAAACTGTTACAACTTTGTACGGGGGAAACCTTCCCCTGCCAGAGCAGAGTTGTTACATTGGGGAAACATTTCCCTAGAGCAGGGCTGTAAGCGGCTAAGCTTACAGTGACTTGTATTCCCTGGCTCCCAACTGCCAGGATCCCTTTCCATCCATCTGCAATGCTCACAGAGGTGACTTTTCATAAAAAGATGCCAAGACAGATAAGATGAGCCAGATTTGACTAATGTGACCAGAAAAGGCTGTTCTGAATAGAGACTGTTTAAGCT
>CABHPQ010173235.1:13952-42360 GCA_902168405.1 Peromyscus aztecus | reverse complement strand
TTATTATATCTAGAGTATAGAACTCTATTAATATTTTATTAACATAAATACATACGTTTGATGCTGCACACATGTGATATTTATTTTTGTGTTTACTTAGAGGGTATTTCGGGGTTAAAGTTACTTTTACTTATGTCAAATTTTAGCAGAAATGTGACCCACCATAATGTGAGTGAGCCAAAACTAATCTTTGAAAGCTCAAATGGGATAACATTCCCTTCTTGGTTCTGTTTCTATGAAGAATATTGAATAATGAGACAATGTGATTATTTCAAATATTGAATTCACCCTGAGATTTGATATACTTATATTGATTTTTTTTCAGATATGTAGCTGGTTGAAATTACAACCTTAGTAATTAATCCATTCTTTCAGCTAAGAATAAGGCATAAATTCTTCAATACTCTTATACTTGTATATTATTCCATTCCATTAAATTCAACATCAATTTTAACGTTAGTATTTAGTACTTATTTCAGCATAGGCATTCTACTGTCTGATATAGTTGTTTTTCATCTTCGGTTATGACAATGGTCCTCAGAAAGATGATGCATGCATTGCTTCATTTAATTGTTCTTAGATCATTAGATGATGTTAAACAGGGTATGGATTAAATGTTCCCGTCCATTTAAAAATTTGTTTACTTCATTAACAAGCCTTATGATTTTTCATAAATTTATTATGTACTATTTCTTCAACTTAGGAAAAATATCCATTTAAATCACACACACACACACACACACACACACACACACACACACACACACACGCACGTTCTCAGGAGCTAGAGAGATAACTCAACAGTTAAGAAAAAACTCTGCTCTTGTGGAGGACCCAGATTGAGTTATCAACTCCCATACAGCATTCTAAATCTTCTATCACCCCATTTCCAGGAGATCTGACATATTCTTCTGGCGTCCTTGAGCATCAGCTTCACATGTCAGATCGCTGCATGTTTATCTGCGTTTTATGTGTATGCTTTTTTTATATATAATTGTTCTTCTATTTATTTTTATTTTTCATTTTAACTTTTTACGAAAAATTTTTTATTCTCTTTACATACCAATCAAAGATCCCCCTCTTACCTCTTCCTGCCCCTCCAGCCTCCCCCTCCCAACCCACCCCTCATTCCTTTGTACAGGAATGTAAGATTTAGTAGAGGCAGGACCAAGCCCCTCCCTGTGCCTCAAGGCTGTGTGAGGTGTCCCATCATAGAAGTGGGCTACAAAAGGCCTATTCATGTACCACAGATGGATTCTGGCATATGATTTTAATAGACTAGACTTTTCTTGGTCATATGCCCTAGAGAATCAACCATTGTTAATTATTGCATATCCTCAGTCAACTTTATGAAACCAGTCAGCATGAACAGAATTGCATGTACTAACTTTTACCTGACAGTATTTTGGAAAATAAAACAATGTTCACATGAAAGCCTTTTGGATGCTCTTTCAGCCTCAAATTTTTAAGCTTAAGTTTAAAGAACCTTGCAGGATATGTACAGTCATTATTTTCTTATGAAATTAGCCATGATTCAGACATCTGAACAAACTATTTGATATGTTTGTGTCATTGATTTTTCAACTATAAGGTGGTTACTTAATCCAAGAATCATTTTATTACATGGATTAATATAATAAAATAGGGAGATCAGTTTCTGGTACATGCTAAACTCTCTGAATATTATTAGTGTTCTTATCAATATTAATTTTGTTATTATATGCTTTTATTATCAAGCAATGGTTGTTAGTAGATTCATCTGGAAAAACCTCTCTATTTCTTACTCTTCTTTTTACTATACAAGATTATTAACTGTATAATTAGAATTTTTGATATCTTTCTTGAAATTCTAGTATTTAAATATTAGTATCTTCAGTCCTCTAAATCTCTCTATCACTTCAAAATTTCCCCTGTTTTAGAGAACATTCCATTCACATCTGCTTTGATACCAATAACTATCTTTCCTTCAAATAAATTGAAACTCTGATTTATAAACTAAATGCTCAAAGCACCAAAAAATGTGCACATTTGAGTTGAACTTTGAAATTCTTTAAGTATTTATTCTTTAAAAAATATCATTATCAGTTCTCTGAGAACTTTATATAAAGCATATTGATCATATATGCTTTATCACCCACCTGCTCCCCAGATAAACTCTACCTACCTACCTGTGATGGCTTTCCTTGGTTGTCAACTTGATTATATCTGGAATTAACTACAATCCAGAAATGAAGATCACACTTGTGATCCAGATCTTGATGCAGCAAGACAACATGCTATTGATGAGATCTTGAGGCTGGAAGAAAGACCTCAGTAAGTTCTCAAATTGGTCTTGAATTTGTGAAAGTCTGGCCTCATTCCCTGGAGTAGCTGATATATAAACGTACACCAACAAGTCCACCCACCCATATGCTTCTGATATTTTCAGTATTTGTTTCACAGAAGTCCATGATATTCCAAATGAGTCATTTTAGTTATAAATATCCCTCTCCATGATTTCAGTTCCTTGAAAAGAGGGTTAATATTTATTACTCCTTATAACTGAAACATATTCCTCAAATAAGCACTCAGTGATAAACTTTTCAATGGCTACATAGATTTATTTAGTATTTTCATCTTATTACTTTTATTAATTATTATATAAATTAATACTAATTATAGCAACATTAATTACCAAACCAGATGTTCATATAGACATGGGTCTCTCTTTGTCTCTTGCCATTACATTCTAGTTAATTTTTTTATTTTATTATTACTAAACTAATTTTCAACATGATAAAAGTATATCCTTACTACAATTATTATCTAAACATATTCAGCAACAAATGAAATCAATATAACCTAGAGAGATTTTGATAAAACTTCAAATCTCAAGAAAAACTGACTTGTAGAACCAGGAAAACATTACTATGTAATTCTATATAAGAGTTTATCAAAACTAAGAAGTCATGGAATATAAGCTATCAATTCTGAACTTAGATCTCACATTATTCCAAAACACTACTAAATCAATAATATGTGGATTATATGAATAAGATAGATCAGGTTTAATTATGCTCAATTTCTTGAAATTGCTACTAAGATTTTTTTGTGTCTCTGTTTAAAAAAAAAAAAAACAGAGCTGTCTCTTTTCAGTGAGCTCAACTTTCACAACTCCAGATTGAGCTGAGTGTGTGCTTGCAAACTTGCCTACCTGTCTGTCCGACTCAGTGGAGAGGAAATTTGCTACACTGGAGTTTAAAGACCACTGGGGATCTGTTCTAAGTTTCCATCACTGATGTGTTTCATTGTAATGTACTTAGTTTTATCATTATTACACTGGAATTTCAGACAGTGATTTTGAAAGTTATGACAGTTATGAAAAAGAATCTCTTTTTGTCTATAAGATTCAAAGCTAAAGTATTAATTTGGAGGTACATGTTTCAGTTGATCAACACTTATCACTTTAAAACCCTTTCAAAATTTGTCAGCTGTCAGATATCTATGACACACATAAGACAGGGAATTAACAGTGTGCATATGTTTCAAATCTCTTCATTTAAGGGAATAAAAATTTGAATTAATATATCTGAGTGAACTTTCTTAAAACAAGAGAATATGTTGAAGTGTTAAAACTACTAGAAACTCAATGAGGAATTATAATAATATTGTCATAGTTCTATTTTTTTTAACCTATCTCATTTTAGGGTACTTCAGGGATCAGTTTTCAGCAATGAGTTAATTTACAAACATATTAATTTTCATTTATGTTTATGTTTGAAAGTGTGCCATGGGCATAGAAATCAAAGAGAGAATGTATTATTTATCTCCAATTAATTTCTATTGAAAATACTAAGTGACCCCTAGTTGCCAATAGTTAACTAGAAGCTATGTTTTGAGTATAATGGAGTTTGCATTGACTTTCTAACAATAACATGACTCATGATTTATTCTTTAATATATTGCTATTCTCATATTTTATAAAGTAAGCTTCAAACCAAAAGTATTCAGAAGAGATAAAGAAGAGTAGCATGTATTAAAAAGAAAAAGAAAAGAAATGAACCACCAAGACATTTTAATATAACTGTGACTTACACTCTTTCTGAGCCATTTTTTCACAAAAGTCTCTAAGCCATAAGGGAGACTGTGTATCACAAATGTTCCATTTATGGTTGAGCACTCCATACATACTTATCTCCACGTCTGCCAATTCTGAGTCTTTGCCTTAATTCCCAAACTCACTGCACAAAACAACTTCTCTAATGAGGACTGTGAGCTATACTAACCTACGGATTGAAAGACTCCTGAGTGAGCAAATGAGTGGGTCTCTGATTTCATGCCCTTTCTTTACATTATTTCTACCACTTCTCCTACAATGTTACATGAGCCTTCAAGTGGGTGGTAGATACGTTTGATTTTCTTTCTTTCAGTTAAGGCTGGGCATTGGGCCATTGTACACCAGAGATGAAACTAACTTTCCCCAGCATGACCAATTATGAGTCTCTTATGTCACCACTGCCCACTCCTTGAATGGTCCTGACAAGAGTTTTATTTTGTGCGTATAAACGAAAGAGTGTAGAAGCAATTTGGTGTCTGTTTTACAAAACAAAACCAGCTGCCTTCCCATATTGGCTTATGATCTTCTAGCCACCAGGCTTTAGTCTTGGCTTACAATATCTACCAAGAGCTCCCTATTGTTAACCCTTTAAAGCAGGCCTAAAATTCAACTGGAAAGCAGTCTACTTTACATTGTAGAATGGGGAACCTATAACTAAGAATAACTATTGATGACAAATATGCCACTGCTCACAAAGTGCCTTTCGGCACTGTAAATTCCAGCCAATAGAGATGGTGGTTTCAACTGAGTCTCAGCATGATTTCTCCATGGCTTTCAAAGTGCCATGGTATTCAGCAGTTGGTCTTCCTATCTGGAATGTGTATAGGAGTGACAACAGTATTATTTTTACAGGGCCTCAGGGACTACTCTGGTCAACAACCCATATGGAAGTAGCCATCATGGGCACTTTTTATTTAACAGTGTTCTGGAATCCAGAAATGCTCTTTCCATTTATACAGAGTATCTTCATTCAAGATTTCTAATTGATGCTTTTACTGCCATTCTAGATTTTTATTTCTGAATGTGTAAAATATTCAAAGGTTAGAATCCTATAAAGAAACCCTTTGCAGAAGGTGGCCAGAACCTCTGCAGGCCGACTGCCATCTATACCAACCAAGTGTCACTTGCTCTTGGATGACTGAGAGGAAACTAAATAGATACATTAGCATGGTCCAATATAGCAAGGGAAGGGCTGATCAATTATATATATATTTTTTTGCAGTAAAGCAACAGGAATTGGGACACTCACCTTTTAGCTCTCCAAAATGTTGGGTCATTTTCCATGAGCCCTCCTGTTTCATGAACCTGAGATGAGACTGTTGCCCATCTCTTTACCTGCTCTAAGAGTGTGGGAAGTCTGAATTCTGATTCTTGACTCTGGTTGGGAAATATTCTCACCTGTTATTGGAGTGGGTTTTTTATTCTAACAAGTTATGGGTGAGGATTGTGCTACAAATTTCTCATGAAAGGTTCCCAGGTTCAACCAGCAATCCCTACTTAGGGAGATAGCATGTGAATGCTCATTCAATCTTCATATTTTTTCACCTGCCCTGTTTTATACCTTCTGTGAACTGTTGCTCAGAAACCTATTAACACATTTGGATTTTTGTCAACATTTTCCTTGGAATTTTGCTCCACACAAGTTTTGTCAAACTTGCTTCAGATCATGTGAACAGACTGTCTCTACTGCTTTCTCCTTCACTTGTTTTTTATTGGATTCTTTAGCACTTTAGGAAGCTGATTTAAATGCTAATCTAAATAATTCATATCTGGCAAAGCCTCTCCTATCTTACAAAGTTCATGTCCAATCATGGGGCTTAACAAGCTACTAAAAGCCCACACCACTCCTGACCCCCCTGTTGAATCTATGTCTTTTTAAATTCTCCTGTGAACTGTCCTTTTAGACTCTATAAACTAGGCATCAAACAACACTTTTCTCAAACCCATTCTTTAATTGGTGCTTTTCTTTCTCTACTGCTGTCCAAAGACTTATAGTCATTTGTACCTAAGAAATGATAAAAAAAAGATTTACTTTTGAATCATATGAGCCAATCAATCAAGGATTGATTTCACTTACTATAATGGTTAGTATTGATTGTCAACTTGATAGGACCTAGAATCATTTAGATGACAAACTTCTAGACATTCTTATGAGAGAGTTTTGGGGTGGAATTAACTGAGGTTGGACCATCCTCCCTAAATGTCTATAGCACCATTCTACACTGAGGTCTCAAACTGAAAAAAATAGAAGAAAGTGGGGCAAGCATCAAGATTAATCATTCTTTGCTTTCTGAATTAGGATATAGGAAATATGACCAAATGCTTTACACATCTCTCCCATGCTTTTCCTAGCACCGCATCCTGTATCCCCTCTTTAACTGGGAGCCTGAATAAACTCAATTTCTCTTAAGTTGCTTTTTGTCACATATTTGGTTACAACACGGAATAGGTCATTAATATTGCCTAAGTTACACAACCTTTATCCCAAGGACGGTGATTTCTATTATTTAGTTTGGTTGTTTCTAAACATTCACAGTGCATCCCTCTGCCCTTGTGCCAAACAGTCCCATGATCAAGGTTGTGAGGCAGTCTTTCATTTTGAGCTTAAAAGTCTTTCCTAGTTCATAGACTCAATAGGACAAAGAGAAGATGTGTCCACATTGGAATGTCCCCAACAGATATTCCTTTCTCAGATGGCTAAGCATCAGTTGCATGCCTTGTCACAGGGACTATGCAAGTGCTTCCCTTCAACTAAAATTTGGTTATGTTGACAATTGGGTTGTATGGATTTTTTTTTCTGGAAAGATGTGAAAACATGTGTTTTCATGCAAGATATGGTACAACAACAGACTAAATAAATATTTGACTTAGGGAGCAGTGAGTAAGTTGGAGTTACTTGCTTAGCACCTCTGATTCAAAGACAGCTACATCTCTGAAAAGTCAAGTCAAATATGCTGATATTTCACGACAGCTATGTCCCTGAATCCCCATGCCCAACTCAAAATTAAATTGACTATAGAGAGTCTCTCCACTCATGTTTTGTTGCCACATGTACTTTACTTCATTCTTAATATTTGTATCTGTGTGTATATGTCTCCATTGGCCAAGAAAATAGAATGGTAGGGCAAAAGACTATGATGGAGTGGAGAAGAGAAAATACTGGAGAATAACTGAAAATAAGTTGAATGAAGCAGAAAGGACCCTATTAGTAAAAGAGGAAGAAGAGACCAAAAAGAGGAATACAGAGACATTGAGTGAAGTTGGAAAGAACAAAGTTTATGTGAAAATTAATGATAACCACTATATTTATGATATGTAGTGCTACTTAGAGTTGTGATGGTAGTACCTCCATCAGTCATTTATCATTCAGGATTGTTTTAGCTGTCCTGTTTCTCTCTCTGTCTCTCTGTCTCTGTGTCTCTCTGTCTCTGTCTCTCTCTCTCTGTGTGTATGTGTGTTTCCATATGAAGCTGAAAATTATACTTTCAAGATCTGTGAAGAATTGTGTTGGAATTTTGATGGAGATTGCATTGAATTTGTAGATTACTTTTGGTAGCACGGCCATTTTTACTATATTAATCCTACTGATCAGTAAGTATGGGAGATCTCTCCATGTTCTGATATATTATTCTTCAACATCTTTCATCAGTGCCTTGAAGTTTTTATCATACAAGTCTTTCACTTGCTTGGTTAAGGATACCTCAAGGTATTTTATATTATTTGAGGCTATTGTAAAGATGTAGTTTTACTAATTTCTTTCTGAGATCATGGGTCCTTTGTATACGGGAAGGTTACTAATTTTTGTGTGTTAATTTTGTATCCAGTTACTTTTCTGAAAGTGTTTATAAGCTGTAGGGGTTTCCCAGTAGAACTTTTTGGGTCACTTGAGTATACTATCATGTCATCTGCTAATAAAGATACTTTGACTTCTTCCTTTCCAATTTATATACCATTAATCTCAAGTTATCTTATTTCTTTAGCTTGCTTTTAGAAAGAACTTCAAATTGGGTAGGGAGGGAGGGAGGGAGAGAGAGAGGATATGGAATGACTTGGGGAAGGGGAAGAATATGATCAAAATATATTTAAAGTTAAAATTGTTTTAAATAATTAAAAATATAATATAAGAATTAATAACATAACATAAGTAAAACTAAGCAAAAATGCAATTTTAAAATATCTCAGACAAAGCCAATTGGATTTATACTCATTTTTGCAACTGTGTTTCGAAAGTATTAAACAAAAGGATCTGACGCCAAATACAATGATACCAATAAATATCTAAATAGAAAGGGAATGAGAACAGTTAATATAAAACAGAAACAACTATATTAAATATTAATCTAATACTAAATAATAATCAGTTGAACTGGGAATGATCTAAATATGCCAAATATAAGGAAATATCAAATGGGTCAAGAAAATGAGATCCAACTATGCTGTTTAAAAGAAGCCTACTTTACAAATGGATACAAGTAAACTGAAAACAAATGAATAAAGAAGCATAATACTATGAAAACCTTGAGAAAGCTGGAAGCTAGCATGTAAGTTACCTACTAGGGAAACTGAGCCAAGAGGATCTCTTAAATAGCATGAGTTGAAATGAAAACATAGTAAGAATTCATCTCAGAAATAAATATATAAGCAAATAAAACAGAAAAATATATTAACTATTTTAATTTGATATACATAATTTCTAAAAACAAAGAAGCTTTTTGAAGGTAAGTACAAGCAAGAAAATAGTGCAAATTGCTTCATTTTCTCAAAAAGACCAAACGATGCTATATGATTCTGCATTTAGCAAAGGGCATCAAAATCCTTTAGATTAAAGCTGATGAAGCTGAAAGGAAACAGACAAATATACAACTACAGTCAATGACATAGTTTTCTGTTACTATATTATGGTTGTGAGTACAGAGAATAAGAACAGATATTTCTAAAAGCAGTATCAATGAACTTTGTCTAATGCTGTTTATATAATATACTGCATAATAAAAGAAAGTAGATATATTCTCAAGTGCATGTGAACTATTCATCCAGATGGAATACTAGTAGCTCTCAAAGCTTAACATATAAAATAATCAAAACTGTAGGCAGTATGTTCCCAGACCTCAAACGAATTAAACAAGGTAGCTGTTGCAGAGAGATATTGAGAAATTATGAAATATTTACTATGAAATCAGTTTCCTGTAACTCATGGATCATGTGTCAAAACATAGTAAAATATTTGAGACAAAATGACAATACTTATCAAAATCTGTGAAATATGTCTATCACTAAATTGACAGAAAAAAATTATATCATTAATGGAAAGACTCCAAAGGAATTGTCTAACATAGGGTAAGTTTCCTTCATATGGGAACCTAGAAAAACAAAGAGAAGTATATAATAAATGCAAAAGGGAGAAAACAAATTGAAAACAGAAATCCAATATACAATATTAAAAGAACATAATCCCAATCCTTCGAAAATCAATAGTATTTCTACTCAGAGAAAAAATAGAAAAATGTATGTAGCAATTAATGAATAAATGTAATTAATATCCACAGTGAAAGCTGTGTATTGCTACTGATACAATGCGATCAAAATGAAAAGAAATGCATTCTCTGGACAGTGCGGTATCAACAAAATTGATAACATAAACAAAATGAACTGACTCTTTCAAACACACTATTGATGACCATTACTTTTAAAAGTCAATTTGTCTAGCTATGAGATTCCCACATTAAACATTATTCTCAAGTGTGTCTGTTATGGATTTTATGTATATGATTAACATTTAAACAGGTGGACTCAGTGAAAAAGAGAGTTTCTTCATCAATTTTTTGGGGGCCTGAAAAGAACAAAGGACAAATGGAATAATTCTACCCATTTCAATGTGTTCTCAAGTCTAAAACATTGAACTAGGTGACATCATTGCCTTTACTTGCTTGGAGGTATTTAGAATCAAACTAAAATAGTACTAAACATCTTCTAGATCATAAGATTTTGGGGACTTTAGGATTACATAAGCTAGTTTCCAGTCACTAATGTATTTTCTATATCCAGACCATATTTCCATATTTATCATATATATATATGTGTGTGTGTGTGTATGTATATGTGTGTGTATATGTGTGTGTGTATCTTCCCTCTCTGTATAAGCATCTTTTTCATCACCTTATCATCATTACTGTCTAACATCTCCTATTTGTCTGTCTTGTTTACTTCTTTTTGCCCTCTTTCTTACAGGACCTTCATGAAAGAAATAGTGCCGGGAACTTAAAAGATGAATCAGAGTTTAAGTGTTCTTATTGCTCTTGCAGAAGCATCCACATTGCAGAAGCATCCGCAAGATGACTCACAGTCATTTGTAACTACAATTTTAAGGTTCTATAACCTATTTTAACTTCCAATGTCACCAGGCACACATGTGATGCACATATATACATGCAGACGAAACACTCAAGGCATAAGATATATAAATATAAAAAAAGACAATGAAACAGCACTAAATTGGTACTTAGTGAGATTCTGTTCTTATTTTGCTATGAGTGGCCAAAACTTTAGTCTAGACTCAAAGGCTATATGGTTCTGCTAATTTTAATATAATTATGCATGTACATATTTATGAGCATTCATACGACCATGTATTTGATCTACTTGTACAAATATAAGATACTTACAATTATATTTTAATAACTGAAATACATAGAAAATTCTTTTGATTATTTTTTCCACTTAAAAATTATAGAAGGAAATCAAAATGACTTAATTTTCAAACACAAAGTAAGGAATGAACATATTTTTCCTCCCTAGGTTTTATTCTTTCTGTATGTATACACCTAAAATACACTCATAAACTCATGTCGTAAGTTGCTATTACATTTTATTTTTCCTAACATTGTATCAATATTCTGAATTCAAGTAATTATTATTTTTATTCTTCTCTCATATTTTGCTTCCTGACCACAGTTTTCTCTCCCTCCACTCCCGACATTTCCTTCCACACCTTCCCTATCACCCAAGATCCATTCCTCCTCTGTTTACCTTCAGTAAAGAGCAGACCTCCCAGGGACATCCACTAAACATGGCATTTCAAGTTAAAATAAGACTAGGCACAAACTTTTATATCAAGGCTCGACAGAGCAACCCCCAAAGAGCAACAGGGTCCCAAGAGCAGGTGAAAGAGTCAGAGATACTCCCCCACTCCCACTGTTAGGAGTCCCATAAGAACACCAAGATACACAACTGTAACATCTATGTAGAAGATCTAGCTCAAACACATACAGGCCCCATGACTGTGACTTCAGTCCCTGTGAGTCATTATGAGGACTGCTTAATTGATTCTGTGGGTCTTGTTCTCCAGGTGTTCACGAATCCTGTGGCTCCTAAAATCCTTCCTCTGCCTCTTCTGCAGGGTTTTGCTAGTTCTGCCTAATGTTTGGCTATGGGTCTCTGAACCTGCTCCCATCAGCTTTGAAGCCTTTTCTATTCCTCTTTCCAGATAAATCCATTCATCCCCCATCCCTGAGCCCTCCTTCTTACTTAGTCTCTCTTAGCTAGCTCATATCCACTTATAAGTGAGTACATGTCATGTTTGTCTTTCTGGGTCAGGGTTACCTCACGCAAGATGATTTTTTTTCTAGTTCCATCCATTTGTTTTCAAATTTTATAATGTCACTGTTTCTAACAGCTGAGTAATACCCCACTGTGTAAATGGACACTTTATTCATCCCTTATTCAATTTAGGGACATCTAGGTTGTTTCCATGATCTGGCTGTTATGAATAAAGCTGCTGTGAACAAAGTTGAGCAAGCATCCTTACAGTATGATCAAGCATCCTTTCAGTATGTGTCCAAGAGTTGTATAGCTCTTGAGGTAGATTGATTCCCAATTATCTGAGAAACTGCTATATTGACTTCCAAAGTGGCTGTAAAAGTTTGCACTCCCACCAGTCTTCTGGTCTGTGTGGCTTGATTCCATAGAGAGTCTCTGTCCAAGTGTGGGCCTGGAATTATGGTAGCTAGCAGGTGGTCTCTGCCTCATTTGGGGGCTAGGACATGATGATAAGGAGTAGAAGGGGAAACTGGGTATAGTGTGGATATGTGAGCAGCTTGATAACACATGAGATCTATTGGGGTTGTTCTACCCTTCTGGAAGCCAATGTAGTCTCTGGTCCACCAGGGAGTCTCCATTTGAGTTTGTCTACCTGTTCTTCTGGCTGGTATGACATGCACTTGAGCAGGCAATGTCCTTCTGTCTGAGTTGGGGGTAGGATCACAGCAGCAAGGGAGGGTCAGTGTCAAGGAGAGGGGTTGCAGCTGATTGCATCTTTGGAAATCTAATGTAGGGAGTGGAAAAGCTCAATGGGCCAGGAAGGTGGCCTACCTTTTTTTATGGCTGGCATGATGTGCACTACATGAGTTGAAATTAAGTAATTATTTTTTTCTAATTTTGCATAAGGGATGATAGTTGTCAGCCACAGAATACATTTTAGAAGTCAGGGGACTACTCTACAAGTTGGCTCCTCCACTCAAACATTAGCTTCTGGAAGTGGAACTAGGGTTCCATTTCAGCTTCCACAGCAAGCACATCTACCCATTGAGTTCTGCCAACTCAGATGTGATTATTTTTAATAATTGTTTTCTTTGTTATATTGGAGTACTCTTTTTAAATTGTCTTTATATTTTCTTTCGCTTTATATTCTTACTTTCTTCCTTCCTTCCTTCCTTCCTTCCTTCCTTCCTTCCTTCTTTCCTTCCTTCCTTCCTTCCTTCCTTCCTTGCTTTCTTGCTTTCTTGCTTTCTTGCTTTCTTGCTTTCTTTTTGTTTTTGTTTTTCAAGACAGGCTTTCTTCCTGTAGCTTTGGTTCCTGTTCTGGGTCTCACTCTGTAGACCAGGCTGGCCTCCAACTCAAAGACATCTGCCTGGCTCTGCTTCCCGAGTGCTGGGATTAAAGGCGTGCACCACCACTTCTTGGCTAAATTTTCTTAAAAGCAAATACCTTTGTCTACCCTGAGTACTATTACCAATGATATCCATAAAATGTTTGGAGACTAACTAACTGTCAGTGAAGTGTTCAGCCATAAATATCATCTCACCAATACTTCAGGAAGTACTTCAAAAGAGGGGAGAGAATGACTTTGAGAGTATCTAGCAGTTGATGAGGACATGACTGAAAGCTATATTCACCAACTCATAGGAGCTACTCTTGCTGGCCAAAATCAAGCAAGATCAAGCAAGTCAACATTTCAGCATGAAGTAGAATGGACTCATGAGCCTCCACCATCAGCTCAGAATCTATGGACAACTAGAAGCTTCTAGAGAGTATACAGAGAGTTCTCTTTAAGGGTGTAGACCCCTGGCTTGTTTCCCCAGCTCCAGTGGGTAGCCCCATACCCATGAGTACAAATTAAACTTAGTGAGTTATTAAAAAAAGAGAAATAATGTTGAGGTGGAAACAGAGGTGAAGGGAGAATATTGAAGGAGAACAGGAATGGAGTTGGGGTTGAATATAATCAAAGTATAACCTATGAAATTCTTATGGAATTAAAATCCAATGACTATTGAAGTATGACACATGATTTAAATAAAACATGATTAGGAAAGAGGGTCAACGCAGGGACTTCAGAAGAGAGTAATCATGGCCCTTCCCTTTGTATTTCTAAATTTATTATGTGCTTCTTTAGTAAATTTGCATTATCACATAAGAGTGTAAGAGTGTGCAACAAGACCAAGCTAAAACACACATATTATAAGCTTTCTGATGCTTCTTCACAACTTACACAAGGTAAGACAAAGAAACTCTTCCATGCAAACAATGTTTATTGAAAGAAGTGAGAAGAAAACAGTTTCAGAGTCACAGATTCTTTAAACAAACATATGAAATATATGTGCTTGTATAGATATGCAAACACATATATTCACTTTTCCTCAGTGCTTCAACACAAAGTTACATCTTCAGGAGTGACAAACATGAAATTATTACTGTTTCCAAACGAAGTGTGATGTTATTACCTTGGATTTCTCTGAATCATTTCATAAAAGTCAGTATTCCCCATGACAAATACCCTTTTGTAGCAATTAAAGTAAGTGTTTATTTTAAACAAGCATCACAAAAATCCATGCAAGGTCATGTAAATGCAGATTATTTTCATTATAATCATACATTCTATTTTGAATCTACTTTTATGTTTTTAGATTATTTGACATTTATCTGCCATTTCTTTAATTACAAAATGAATTAGACTACAATACTCCTCCCATTAATGTTGGAAATTAACATACCAGGCAAAATAGATTGGTTTCAAATGTGAATTTTATCAGTACTTACAGGAACTATAGGTAACTTTCATTTAAAATATACATAATTACAGTTTTTGATAATACTTTCCCAAAATCAATCTTTGATTCCTTTTAACTTTCTTTCAATTTTTCTAAGTTAATTTTAAAGAAAAACTAAAATCTTGATCAGGTTGCCTTATAAGAGTAGCAAAGGGCTGGAGAGATGACTCAGCGATAAAGAACACTAGCTGCTCTACCAGAGGTCATGAGTTCAATTCCCAGCAACCACATGGTGACTCACAACCATCTATAGTGGGATTTGATGCTTTCTTCTGGCATGAAGGCATACATGCAGATGGAGCACTCATATCCATAAAATAAATAAATAAATCTTTTTTAAAAAAGAACATTTCATTAGCAATAATCATTCTTTAAGCTTGCAAAATTAAAATCCAGGATGTCACATTCCTTTTTCTTTAATTGAATATTTTAAATTTTTACATACTTGATGAAGAAGCTTCCAATAAACATTCTTTCCAGTGGGAAATAGAGCATGAAAATCAGCTTCCAGCCACTCTGCTCAGAGGACCCCACTTGTCCATGTAGTGAGTTGGAGGGGTATACTTTTTTATAATTTTGCTACTCTTATGAATCATAATGCAAATATCTGTGTTTTCCCATGGTCTTAAGCAAACCCTGTTTGACTCCCAAAGGGTAATGACCCACATGTTGAGAACCAATGATCGAGGCTAATGCACTGTTACTGCACATATTGCACATCGAAGAAAGACATGGCTGGAGGAGTGGCAGGGACATCATTGTGGGATGAGGAGACCTGAGAAGGCAGAGGACAAGTCCAGAACCTGGACCACCCACAGCGAGAAGAAATTTATCAAGGAGACTTCCTAGCAAAGTTCCATGGCCACAGGGACACAGAAGCACCTAAGGCCCCACAACAGTGACCTTGTGAGCTCCCCGGGCACAGTTCACAACCCGTTTATTTCTCTACTTGCAAATTTTAGGAAAATAAATTCCTTTATCAGCATTTTTCCCTTGAGCAGCCAGCAGCTAAACCCATTGAAGATTTACAGATTAATCACTATAGATGTCAGCTAACACCTCAGGGTACTGGAGGAAGAGATAGAGAGTAAATTAGTCTGATCTTCAGAATTGCACAAAGTGCAAATCATACAGACTGGAGAACAGCATTACTGATTTAGTTGTGGGAGTAGCTGTCCAAATTTTTCTCATCCCTGTTACCTGCAGAATGAAAAATTCACTTGAAGGCAATAAGTGAATTTCAATTGTATTATCAATTTGCCATCTACTTTTTATTTATAATTAAGTCTCAACCGAAGTAATGCATTCAGTGTGGTTTTATAAAACAAGTGGTAAGCTGTTCTATTTATTCATTCATTTATTTTATTTTTAAACCTGTACAAATATAGAAGTCATAGTTACTGCTGAGTATGACAGCATAGCCTCTCATCCAAACCCTTGAGAGGCAAAACACCTTAGATAGTAAAGATGATTGCAGCCTACTTTGTTTTCCTGTTGCTTTGATTAAACTAAATAAAAAGGACTAAAAACAAATTAGTAGAGGGATAGTGTTGTTTTTTTTAATTGTTGTGTTGTTATTTGATCGTTTGTTTTATTGTTGTTTATTTCCTTGGCTTACACTTCCACATCATAGTGCATTGTTCAGAGATGTCAGGGCAGAAACAAAGGAAGGCACCTGAGGGCAGAAACTGAAGCAGAACCAGTGAAGGAACCATGCTAACTAGTTTGCCCTCTAGGTTTTGCTTGCTTACTTTCTTATAAAACCCACCCATCTGACCAGATATGGCACCACCTACAATAGACCAGATCCTCTCACATCACTGTAGAGTCAAGAAAAGGCCCCACAGATATGCCCATGGGCCTTTTTGCTGGAGACCATTACCAAATTAAGTTTTCACTTCTCAGGTGACTTTATTTTGTATCAAGTGGACAAGGAACTAACTAATACAGTGCTACATATTCAAACACTATTTCAAATATGAAGGTAAATAAAACAACAAAAAGTGTTCACATTAGGAAGGTATGATATAATATTCAATATTGTGTTTGTAAATATATACTGACTTAATGTTTAAATCAAGTTAATTATACTTATCCTTTAAATTGTTGCATCCTTCATTGTAGAATGTTTCAAAATACTTTCACCTAACTTTAAAGAGATAGAGAATAGTTTTGCTTTCTGTATTCACCTTACTGTTATACAACTTAATACCTATTTATAAAACTGATTTCCTCCTTCCTCCTCTGAATGACAATCTCCAAATTCTGGTCACTATCTTTCTACTGTCAGCTTACACGGGACCACTACATTTAATGCAATATTGAAAGTGCATTATTGACACAATATGAGATTGGTCTTAATAATGTAAATCTTGACAAATATAAAATTTGCATAAATAATTCTGTATTTTTGATTCATTTAACATTCTTCATTTTTTAAAAATTTTATTGCTTTCCAAATTTTGTAGTAAGTACTGTATTTATATAAACTCTACCCATCTCCCCACTGCACCTCATCCATTCAAATGCATCACCTCTTCTTTGCTTATAATTATATGCATAAACACGTGGGGGTATTGTGTTCCCCAAAATATTGCCCACCCTAATAAACTTATTTGTGGTCAGAGAACCGAACAGCCACTAGATATAGAGGCCCGAAAAATGGTAGCACACACGCCTTTAATCCTAGCATTCCAGAGGCAGAGATCTACCTGGATCTCTGTGTGTTCAAGGATACAGCCAAGCATGGTGACTCATGCTTTAATCCCACAAAGTGAGCCTTTACTCCCAGGAAGTGATGGCAGAAAGCAGAATGGTATATAAGACGTGAAAACCAGGAACTAGCTGGCTAAGCTTTCAGGCTTTCAAGAAGCAGTTCAGTTGAGATCCATTTGGATAAAGACTCAGAGGCTTCCAGTCTGAGGAAACAGGACCAGCTGAGGAATTGGCAATGTGAGGAAGCTGTGACTTGTTCTACTTCTCTGATCTTCCAGCATTCACCCCAATACCTGGCTCCAAGTTTGATTTTATTAATAAGACCCTTCAAGATTCTTGCTACATAAACACATTAAAAGACACACACACACACACACACACACACACACACACACACACACATATATATGTATATGTATATGTATATGTATGTGCATAGTTATATGTAGATAATGCCTAATAAATTCTTTTAGCATTGTTCATATATAGTTCGGTATAGACTGACCACGTGGTATTAGATAACCTATCTGGGAGCTCACCCTAGAGAGGACCACATTTGTCATCTTGTTCTGAGAAATGTTTACTTTGATGTATTGCCCACTTTAAATTAATTTATTATTGACTTGGCCATATTTTTACTTTTGAGTTGCTAGAATTGCTAATATATGCTGGATATTTGCCTCTTGTCAGTGTTATAATTATCAAATGTTGTGTCCCATTCCATATCCTGTCTTCATAGTCTTTTATTTCCATTGTCTTGCAGAAGCTTTTTAGTTTGTTGTAATGCCATTTTTCTTCTTTTGTTTTTGTTTATTGTGCCCTTGGACTAACACTTCAAACTTCTCTATATATTCTATTTCCTTAAAGAATTTCTTCCATGTTTATTTCTATTATTTTCAAGGGAGCAGGCATTTCATTTTAGCCTTTAATAGTTTGTAAGTTGATCTTAATAAGTTTAGATACAGGAATTTAACTTTATTCTTTTACACATGAACTTTCCATTTTCCTAGTACCATCTATTGAAAAGACTACCTTTTTTAAATGTATACTCTCAACAACACTGTCAAAATTGTAGGGTATAGATGTGTAAAATTTACGTAAATGTTTTTATTTGTATTGTTCTATATGTATATTGAGTTCTTTAAAATGCTGTTCATTCTTAGCAGTGAATTCATTATCACACTTATTTAAATAGTTTATATTGTTTTTTTTCCTGAAAACATAGGGAATTTCTGGAGTCCTAGAATTAAGCAAATTTACATCAACCTAATCATACTTATTACTTACATGATGATGTTATTACAGACCTAGAGTCAGAAATGCTCAGTAGATAGACAACATCTATCTTAGAGGCAACTACATTTGGTTAGGTCTTTGCATGGTTTCCATGCTAGAGAGACTATAATTTTATGACTGAAGGAATTCACTTGTTTCTCCTGCCTGACTAGTGTTAGAAGATTGAAAATTTTTTAGTACTGATAACAAGAATTATCCAAGAACACTTCTCCCCTCATTCGTGTCCTAAATTTGTCATAGAGATACAAAAACGCATGGTTGATATCTTTGAAGGTCTACAACCATTGTATTCATATCTCTGCTTGATTTTCAGCGCAGGTAATCTAGCAGCTGTTGGTGAGAAGGCCCTGTTTAAGTGCATTCTTGGGACTATTCTGACATCCATACTGTGGTTTTCTTTGAAGTCTTGTTAACATGAACCTGCAATTTTTTTTTCAAGGGTTCTAAAGTGAATCTCAAGCCATTCACCCCTGGTACTTGGTACTTCCTCTTGACCCCATAATATTCAAGTGTAATTTGTTCAATGTTAATGTACTTCTTCCTCTATTCTGAAATGTGCGTATGTGCTCCTGAAATATATAAGTCCATATCTTAATTTCACAAAACTGTGAATATAGATTTGTATTGTAAAAGGTGTGATTAGGTTAAGGATCTTGAGAAGTTTAACCTGGATCATCTGTGTAATCATTTAAAACAGTTGCATGTGCTCTTATAAGACACTGGCAGTTCTCCATAACAGAGATACAGATGGGAAAGCATAAACAAAAGAACAGGACAAAGAAAGATGAGACATCTAAGATATAAAGGACAAACAGTGTGGGGGAGATATCAGAACCTAGAAGAAAGGTAAATATGATCCTAGATCCTCTGTAACAAGTACAGAATTTCTAATACCATAACTTTGGCTCCTCCCCTCTAAAACAGGAAAGTAAATATTTATGTTTTTATAAACCAGATTGTGGTGATGTATTATGACAGCAAGAAGAAACATATTAATATGACAGTGAAATGTTTACCTAGAAATTCTTACCAAAATATATGCTTCTCTATGTCAGGGTTTGTCTATTATCTATTATCATGAATATCAATGCAATCCTTCCTATCTGATTGGTGTGTCCATCTGTCCTCAGCATCTCCCCTTGAGGATCTGATTTTCATGAACACTATAACGCAAATTATCTCAATTTGATAAGAATTTTGAGACCAATCATCTACAATTACCTCATCTATACTTGTTGAGAGTTTATGACTGCAATGGTTTTAATTCACAGAGGATGGCCTTTCTTAGTAGTTTCCCATACCTTCCAGGGTCTGTGTTCTTTCTCTCTTCATCTTCAGTGGTTCCCTGAGCACTGGAAAGGATATAATAAATGTCACAGTTAGTACTGAGAACTCACTTGATGCTTATTCTCATAATATTGTGTAACCAAACATTTCTACATTCACAGCTATTCACTGGAAAGATAAAGTTCTCTGATTGGGGCTGTATGGCTGGGAGAAGTAATGGTTCACATGCATAAATCTCTATATTCAGAAAGCTGTTCAGTGCTACATCAATTTAGCAAAACAAACAAAAAATTAAGTTCATTCTTATGCCTATGACTTCCTTCACAACTGGTTTTTGAGTTATTTATCATACCAGGTCTGAATTTGTTACAGTGGAATTGGCCTCAAACCCTGATGACAGTCATGCCACAATTGTATAAGTAGGCACATTACACCTCCCATATTAGCATCATAGTTCATAGCATTAGATACATATTTAATAAGTGATTATTTTATTCTGATATTTAGTAAGTACTCATAATAGTATGAAAAGAATTGACATTATCAAAGCATTTTCCAAGAAGATGGTATAGAAAATATAATTATATTTTACTCTATAAAATACCGTCATATAGAAAGATAACATATAAGAGAATCTACAAAAGAAGATTTTATTTTATTTTGCCAATGGTTTGAGTAACTGGAAAAAATACAATAACACTGATCATAAATATGGTTCTCTTTCTATGTATCTGTTATACATACACCCTTTAAGAAACATTTGTAGTGGTTATACAGATTGCTCAGTAGTTAAGAGTAACATTGTTATTTCGAAGGACTGGAGTTTGGTTCTTAGCACCTGTATCAGGGGCCTGACAATTACCTTTAATTCCAACTTCAGGGTTTCTGGTGTTCTCTTTTTAAGGCCATGGTCATCAGCACTCATGGACACATACCCACCACCCATACATATATGACTTTGCTGTGAAATTGTGTCTCCTAGCAATGGCAGAAGCTAAACACACGTAAGTGTTCACTAAAAATGAGTTGAAAAAGGACAACAGGAGTAGACATGCTAGTATGGACACAGAAAACCCAGGAGACCTAAACCCTACACAGAAGAATTACAGTCAAGTAAGGAGCACTGAGAGCCAGAGAAAAATTCTTCTCTGGGGAAAAATATTTACCAATACTGATTACCTAATACCAAATAGCCATAAAATCATGCATACAAGTATGCTAGCTTCTTATACAGACAGAGCACAGTATACTTATGCACGTAGGAATATACAAATACATCACACACACACATACACACACACACACACACACAATTAGTGAAAAAAGAGACCATGAATTTAAAACAGGTACAGGAGGAGTATATGGGAATAAAGTAAAGGAAGAAGAGCAGAGCGCAGTGGCACATGCTTTTAACCCCAGCACTCACTCAGGAGGCAGAGGCAGGTGGATCTCTGTGAATTTGAGGCCAGCCTGGTCTACAGAGTGAGTTCCAGGACAGACAGGGCTACCTAGAGAAATCCTGTCATAAAAAAACAAAACCTGGGTTTTTTTTTTTTTTTTTTTTTTTTGGTTGGGAGACTTTTAATGACTGTTTCTATTCCTTTAGGGGTTATAGGTCTATTTAAATTGTTTATCTGGCTCTAGAGAAGCTAGCTAACAAAGAGGACCCAAAGAGGGATGAATGGATTGCCCTGGGAAGGGGAAATAGATGAGATCTCCATGAGTAAACTGGGACTGAGGGTTGGGCATGGAGGGTAGGGGATGGGGGATGAGAACATAAGGGAACACAGTGGTGGAACTGGAACAGGGATGGAGTGGGAGAGCGATGAAAGAGATATCATGATAAGGGGAGACATCCTGGGGATAGGGAGAAACTGGGTGCTAGGGAAGTTCCCAGGAATCCACAAGGATGGCCCCAGCTTAGACTACTAGCA
This sequence comes from Peromyscus aztecus, assembly GCA_902168405.1. Taxonomy (NCBI): domain Eukaryota; kingdom Metazoa; phylum Chordata; class Mammalia; order Rodentia; family Cricetidae; genus Peromyscus; species Peromyscus aztecus. The sequence continues at coordinate 20,710 of CABHPQ010173235.1, read as the reverse complement.
ATAGTGGAGAGGGTGCCTGAACTGGCTTACCCCAGTAATCAGATCGGTGAATACCCTAACTCTCATCATTGAGCCTTTCTCCAGTAACTGATGGAAGCAGATGCAGAGATCCACAGCCAAACATCAGGCTGAGCTCCAGGAGTCCAGTTGAAGAGAGAGAATAGGGATTCTATAATACAAGCAAGGGCATCAAGATCATGATGGGGAAACCTACAGAGACAACCAAACCAAACTAGTGGGAACTCATGAACTTTAGATCAATAGCTGTGGAGCCTTCGTGGGAGTGGACTAGGCCCTCTGCATAGCGAGATAATTGTGCAGCTTGATCTGCTTAAAGGGTCCCCTGGAAATAGGATCAGAATCCATCCCTGGTATATGAGTAGACCTTTTGGAGCCCACTTCTATGATGGGACACCTCGAACACCCTTGAGGCAGGGGAGCGGCTTGGACCTGCCTCTACTAAATATACCTCCCCATGGGAGGTCTTACCTTCTTGTAGGAGGGAATGGGGGGGGGGGGGAGGGGGAGGCTGGAGGGACAGGAGGAGGGAAGAAGGGGATCTTTGGTATGTAAAATGAATAAAAAAATTTCTTAATTAAAAAAAGAAAAAAAAGAAATTTAAAAGTATACTAAATAAAAGTGTATATAACAAAATAAACATATAAGGTAGGGATCTTGGACCACCAGAAGCCTTTTTCCTTTTATTCTTTAGCTGTTACTGTGTCATTGTAAATTCTCTTGTATTGTCTTTAATATTTAATAACAATAAAGAAATTTTTAAATGTTAAAACAAAACAAAACTAAAAAAAGGAAAGGAGGGAATTACATAATTATATTATAATCTCAAAAATTTAAAAAAATCATTAAAAAATAATTCTAGTACATAAATCAGGCAATTATTTACTGGTATTATATTACTTTACCTTAAAATAATTTATTATCTATCATTTTTTAAACAAGGGGTGTGGAACTTGGAACAGAGTTTGAGTATAATCAGAATAAATGTTATTCAAGTATGAAACTATTAAAGGATTAAGGTGATGGGTGACTACAAGGAAACACTATCTTTTTGGAGTTACTCACAGAACCATTGATGATTCAAAGGCAGCCAAATCATCAAGAAACCTAAGACAATATGTGTGAGACCATTGATTCTCCCAGCAGCAGCCATATGGCATTCCAACACTATGAAAGCTAGCTGGTATGAGGGAGTTTTCCGGTATAGTTCTCTGTGGATATGTCTTTTAATGTTAGTGTCTTATTGCCAGGTTCCTAGGGGTGTAGCTGGAGTTTTCTCCAGTCGCGCCCAGACCCACACCTGCTCAGACCCAAATAAACACACAGACACTTATATTAATTAAAACTGTATGGCCTAATGGCTCAGGCGTCTTGCTAGCTAGATCTTACATCTTAAATTAACCCATAATTCTTATTTATGTTTAACCACATGGCTTGGAACCTTTTCCCAGTTCTGCCTTCACATCTTGCTTCCTCTGTGTCTGACTGGCAACTCCTGACTCAGCCTTCCTGTTCCCAGAGTTCTCTTTTCTCTTTGTCCCGCCTATACTTCCTGCCTGGCTACTGGCCAATCAGCACTTTATTTATTAACCAATCAGAGCAACACATTCATAGCATACAGAGCGATATCCACAGCATAGGGGCAACCGAGATGAGTGCCAAGAATCTGTACTGTTGTTGGAGCACTAGGCACTCCCATTTACCAAACCTTACATTCAGGCTATCTTCCTTCCCACTCATTTTTTTTTCTTTTTCTTTTTGTAAACTATATTTTTAGTTTAAATACCAGATAGTAGTATTTTGTGTGTTTTCTTTTCATACCCCACCCAAGTTGTGGCCAACACCCATCCAAGCACCCTTATCTCTCCTATCTCACTACCTCTTTCCCTGATTAGAACTTTTGACTCATGGTATTCCCTTCCTACACCTTTGTATTGTTTTACTCTTCTCCTTTCTTTAAGGTAGCTCACTCCCAATGCCCTCTTTCTAATTTTCTGGCCTCTTTAAGAGCTCTGTATTGAACACACTAAAATGAAGTATTCAAAGTTAGGGCCAACATATGAAAGAGAACACACATGTTTACTTTTCTGGGTACTAGTTACCTCAGTCAGCATAATTTTTGTTTTTGGCAGTTTCAGCCATTTACCAAAAGATTTCTTAATTAAATTTTAGAGCTAAATAAAATTCCATTGTATATAGGGGCTCCATTTTAATTATCCATTTGTCATTTGATGGATGTGCTGTCCCATATTTTCTTCCTGTGGAGAACAAAGAAAGAATCATAAACATGAGAGACCAAGTATCTTTGCAGTAGGATATTGAGTATAGTGAGCCCAAGAGTGGTATGTCTGGCTCACATGGTCGTTCTATTTTTAGGATTTTAAGGACTTTCCATACTGATTTCCAGAGCGACTGCAATTTCCACTCCAACTGACAGTGAATAAAGGCTCCTCTCTCCCACATACTCACCAGTATTTACTGTCATTTGGTTTCTTGATGATAGCCATTATGACTGGGGTGAGGTGGATCTGAAAATAGTCTTAATTTACATTTCCCTGGTGGCTGAGGATATGGAACATCATCACATTGCCCTTGCTCAATGACTTTTTATTTTAAACTATTTACTGTTAATCTTCTGTATGAAAATAAGATAAAATCATAAGCAATTTTCTCAAATCATTCATTGTGAACTCAGAATAACTTAAATTCATGAAAAAATATGCTTTCTTTAATAAAAATCTGTCATGGAATTAGCCAAAATTCAAGTCAGTAAATGATGTATATACAAAAAATGAACCTTAGCAATTATGATTACAAATTTAAGATAAATACTCTTTAAAATTAATATTAAAATGGAATCCTTTATATACTTAATCTCCATACTTAGGATTTTAATGTAACTACTACTGTTCTAATATATATGTATGTGTGTGTATGTGTGTGTGTGTGTGTGTGTGTGTGTGTGTGTGTGCTTTTAAATAAAAAGCTACTGTTAAAAGTCATCATTGTTAAATTTATGTATCTTAAAGAAGGGGTAGGAATATGTAGCTGCTAGTATTTTAGTAGAATAATTTGAAACGTAAGTACAGAATACTGGTAAATTGACTAACACAATTCAGTGAACTCCTGATCCTTCTCTACTTCAGGAACTTTCCCATGATCCTCATCCTCATTTTCCCTTTCCTCTTTCTTTGCTGTTTCGTTCTTTTTCTCTCCTTCAACAAGGGTAAAGAACTTTCAATTTTCAAGTAATAAGCTTTTTATTTTATCTTCAACTGATCCTCATAACTTAAGTCACGGTACTGAAGAATTTAACCCTTCTTCATGTTTGTAAATTACGCTTTCATGATGAAGAATTGTGTCAATTTTCTTGCTAACTACAAAATTAATCAAATTACCAATCTCAAATTATGCACTCACAATTGAATGCATTTATCTTGACTGAGGGCAGAAAGAATCAATAGTATGGAATCCCTTTGATTTCATTGAAATTTTAGAATAAATCTAAAACATAATTAATTTAAATATTTGATTTGGGGGCATAATCCTGCAACTCCTTCAATGGGAATCTGAAGCAAGAGAGGAAGGTCTGAAGTTGAATGCTATATACATGACCAAGAAAAGACCATACTGAGAGAGAGTGGAAGAGAGAGAGAGAGAGAGAGAGAGAGAGAGAGAGAGAGAATGAAAAACATTAAACATTTTTCCCTTTTGTAACACAAAATATAGGTAGGTCAGTGATAATGGTTAGGATGGAAAATGGAGGCCCATTAGTCAACAACCCGCGATCTCTGAGAGGATCATCACTCAAACCTCCACAGCGATTTCTCCTGGGTGTCTTTAAGCTGCATTCTGTCCTCCACCCTTTACCTCTATTTCGTATCTCGCTTCTTGGAAAGCCTACTGCTTCGCAGATTTGCAGCCTTCCTGATTTCCATCCTCGGCATCTGCGAGATCACTGAGTCTACAGGGACTCTATTTTCTCTCCACTTTTCTTTTCCAGCTGAACAAGAAGCCCCTGAATCACTGACTTCTTCACTCCTAATGAAGTTCCCTCAACTGAAATGCAGACAGTGATAAACTCCAACCTAATATGGCACAAACTGGGAAACCTAAGTGATCACTGACGTGACTTAAGTCATTTGAAAACTCTGTACCAGAATTTCTCTTCTGTCGGAGAGTCAGTAGCCAGGAAGTAAAATAAAGTACCAAAAATAAATAAGTAAGTACATAAAAGAGCAAATGAGGTGGGGAAATAGCACAAAACAGTAAAGTGCTTCTGGCTTATGTGATCCAAACATTCTGCATTCTGGGATTTATTGTGACATTGACAAAAGTTAGTCCTGGAGGAAGCACTGTTGCTGACTGACCTGTTTCTGATTTTCGTTACTTGTCACTTGTCACAAAGCTAAAGCAAAATCACACCACTGTCTGCAAAGAATATGATGTGTTCCACAGAACTACATAGCTTTACACATGATAAAAAAATATATCAACAACAAAATAAATGAAACTATCATCAAACCCCCGAACATGGCAAAAATATTTCCAAGATAAAGATTGCATATTTCTATTACTGTTCTTAAATGAAGAAAAACTGAAGAAAATTATTCATTTTTTCACTCTATAGTAAAGGGTCCCTTTATGCACATATGATGCTGTTCAGCTACATTTTGTCTGCCGATTTCTTTCTCAGTTTCCCTTCAAGGTCTTTTTGTTGGTTTGTGAATTGCATACTCACATATAAGTTTTTATAGCAGAATTTATGTGTCAAGTAGTTTATTTAATTGAGATTATTGTATCCACTTTTATGGTCAACGTTAGGGGACAGGAGGGAGAAATGTAAAGACATTGTCATTAAGAGGGGGGCTAGAATGGGAAATGGTGAACATTTATTCTTCTGTTAATCTAAGTGAATTGTTATACTTATTGCCCTTTAAATTTTGGTTTATTTTTTCATTGTGTGTTTATATACCCACTTCTTTATATTTTATGTACTTATTTACTTATGGCCTTTATTTTACTTTCTAGATACTCAGTTTTCTACAGTAGAGAAATTCTGATATTGAATTTTGTTGTGGGATATTTGATAACATTGGTGAAATTCTGAGACTGTGTTAATAAAATTAACTTTGAATCAGGGGGCAGAGCCAGTGACTAGTTGACAGGAATTAGCCATAGAGAGGATAGAGGATCCAAGAATATGGATAGAGAGTGTCAAGAGCCATTGTCACAAGCTACTGTGGGCCAGGACACAAATACAGTTTATAGCAATTGATAATTCAGTTGTCAAACCACCAGAAGTATGATTCTCACTGGGTACCCTGTTCAACCAAGGTTTGCAGGCCATTGACTGTAGCGATAACGCCCATGCTACCACCACCCGTTCACCATGTCCAAGTGAGGGGCTGTGGATCGAAAAACAGAGACAAGAAACAGCGGGTCATTCGCCTCAGCAGAATGCCGAATGCCGTATATTGAAAGAGGGAGGAAACCTTAAATATAGGCTTACAGCACAACGGGAGAACCCTGGAGGGCAGAAGTTCGCTACAGATGTTTTACATACTTGCATCTAAGCTATTTAGGCCCAATATGCAGTATACACAAACAAGAAACTTCCCTTAAGCATTCAGGAGGGGGGAAACTGGCAGGGAATCAGCATAAGGAAGACATCAAGGTCAAGGTCAACAGGCAACAGCTACCCAAACAGGGGCCAGGATCCTACAATTGACTATGAATACTGTTGCTTCCATCTGTAGTTTCTTGTGAAATAGCAGCTATGATATCTTCACATTACCATGCATTTTCACAAATATGGTACATGTAATCTCATGATTATATCTCAATCTTATGACACACATATTCGCATGTGGTCAGGAAGATGACTTCTAACTGTATAATTTTGATGAATAGAAACATATTAAGATATGTTTCATAACTAGATCTATTGTTCCATGTAGACAGTAGACATTTTGAGGTCTTGTTCTCCATCTTTAGCCATTGACGAGGCAAATTGGCCAAACAAAATGTCCTTGTGGAACTTTCACAGAGCATAATTGCAGGTGCTTGCTCTTGTTGGATGGAAACCTTTCAAAAGAATTATAGCGTAGTCCAGTCCCATGGAAGCTCCACAGGTGTTGGTCTAAATTTCATGATTTCCCACTGGTTTTGGTTTTGTTATCTCTGTAGGTTTCCCCATCACGATCTCAGTGCCCCTTGCTCATAGAATCCCTCTTGTCCGGATATTATTAATCATATAAAATAGTATACATATTCTTTGCCTTTTCCTTAAATCTGTCATTGGTTCAGTTTCTTCCCTTGTAAGCCTTCTAGCTACCCCTTTAAGTAATAGCCAGAACTTTTTACAATCTGCAGGTGTTGTCAGGCACCAATTAAGCTGACCAAGTCTTTGCCAAGTGTGACTCTTATCAGAATGCTATTCCCTGAGAGTTTGCTTTGTAGTTTTTACTACCAAGTCGCTAATGAATGGATATACAAGGTTGGGCATTTGTAATGGGTAGAAGAATAAGATGAAAAATGAGTGAATGAATGTGAGTAAGAGTGTGTGGGTATATGCTGAGGTAGTGATATGAAGGAACTATTTTAAGAGCTGTGAGTAATGAGTGAATACGTGTGTATATGTGTGTGCATGTGTGTGTATATGTGCACATGTGTGTATATGCTTGTGTGTGTGTGTGTGTGTGTGTGTGTGTGTGTGTGTGTGTGTGTGTGTGTGTGTG
>CABHPQ010173232.1:0-48886 GCA_902168405.1 Peromyscus aztecus | reverse complement strand
TCCTATTTCCTCTTGACAAGTAGCATGGAAGAGCATCAGGTCTATGCTCAGCTCATGGAGGCTTGGAAATGCAAAGAATCAGAGAGGGTATAGTTGACAAATCTCCAATTACCACATTTTCTTCCATTAGCTCACACTTTCTAGTACTTGAGCTATCTCCCACTAGCACCAAAGGCTGGCTAGCAATTCCTTAGTGCATGGTTTGGGGGAGTATTTCAAAAACAGACCATGATAGTAACAAAAAACTTTTAGTTTCATATCAGCTGAAAGCCTATTGCAAAAGGTATTTGAAGACAGAAACAGTATTAAAAAGTAAAGTACCCAGGTTGTTTTATTGTGTGTGTCTGGAGTCTTCATGTATTGATCCAATAAACAGTTTCTGAGCCTGTCAATATACTTCATGCATACAGAACAATGCTGTATGTTTTTGACAGTTTAGTAAGGGAGTAGACTTGATTATGATACAGTGAAAAGTATCAATACATATGATTGCTATGATGAAGATAGCCTTGAAGCTTTCATAAGGTTAACATTAGAGAGAAGTCTTCCTATCTTTAGAACGCACATTTCATTATATATATATTCATTCGAGGGAACATCTCATCATAAAGTCTTTTTCTGTCCCCTAAGACATAAATCTTCTCACAGCTGTCTCCCGCTTTGATGATTCAAGAATGGTTTTCTCAAAGACTTGGAAGTCGCCCTTTGAAATGTAAGCATCAAGACAGTGCCCCAGGCTTTCAGCTTCTGTGATAGGAAGCTGACATCAATAAGCAACAACCAACTAACACAGACGGCGTGACTGCACTGAGTAACCTCCTGCCTAACATCTTCAAGTACTTATCGAGTAGTTCACTCTACTATCTTTTGGTTTTAGTTTAGCGGAATACAATTTCTCTCACTCTTTGCAATAATCTTAAATGAACTCTTTGTTGGCTAACTTATCCAGTACAAGGTTCATTCGACGGGTACTTACATATTTGATGACAGAGGAGGGACAACAGCCATTGGCGAATGGAGTGAAGGATGTAAACTTCAGGTAAGAAGCTAATGAGCAAGCTCACTTGTAAACTGGTGAGTGAGATGCACTAAGCAAACAGAAAGGAACAAAACATTCCAAGTGCATGTTTTCTGGAACTTACACAAGGGCATGGGAGTGGCATGCTTGGAAAATGGCTTGAGAGGATTTATGGGCTATGAAGGAACTGACACTATGATGAAAGTTTCTGTGACTCTTCTGCTTCACTTTTCAGATCTGGCTTGAGTTTATTTATTTATGCTAACTTTAAAAACAGAATCTGTAATGGAAGGCAGGATCACCAAACATCCAAGAAATTCACTAATTAAACTCATGTTTCTTGAGGGCCTCCTATATGTCAGAACAGATCCAGGTGTCCTCACCTTAATGGTGGAGAGCATGTGATCTATAGCTAGATGATCTGGCATCAAGTCAGAGCTCTTTCGTCAGTGTGACAGTGGCCAGGTCAGTCACAACTCAGTTTCCTTATCTATAGAACAGATGTCTGTGGCTTTCTCAGTTGTCATGAAGACTGAGTAAATGCAGGGAGAACGTTTATAACAATGCCTGGATCACATTAATTACTTTGAAATATATTAAGACCAAACGTGAATCATATTTATGACTCACTTATGCTTATGTTAAACAAATGAACAAACAAAAAAAAAACCACCATTACCAAAAGTGCGACCTTAAAAGAAGGCATTACTTTAAAGACTGTAATATTGTACTTTATGTTCCTCCTTTTGTGTAATCTCATTTAGAGAGGGAGCCCCTAACTCTGCTTTCACTACAGATAGATATCATTGCATTTAACATCACAATTCAACCTCAACTTACCACAGGGATTTTGTCTTCTCGCCTAAGTTCACATGTGCCCATTACTTGTCCCTTCAGAGTTAAGAAACGTTCTGAGTTGCCATCTTGCCTCTTCATGGTCTATGCAATGTGTTACTGACTTTCCCAGATCCCTCATTCTTGAGTAGAAGGAAAGGAAAGAGTAATAGAACAAGAGGTGGGAAAGGAAGGACTGTGAAGATCCTGAGCATGTGTAGACCAGCCTACCCTATGAGGAACCCAGAATCAAGGTTTGTGTTATGCTCCTGGCTTAAACTGCAGGGGCCAAATCCCAACTCCACAAATCATGTGACCCTGGGAAACTGATTTGTTCTTCTATTCCTTATTTTTCTTCTTTGGAAATTCTGATTAGTAAAAGTCTTTGTTTTACAGGAGTTGTCGAAAACATAGAATGTGTTACTGTATCACATAAAATGCTTAGAAGTGAACCCAATACATCAACACTTGTCATTAAGCAAATTATTGCTCCCTTCCAACATTCTTTCCTTCATTACAATAACCTTTTTGATTCCTTTCTGATTAACTCTTCACTGAAAATTAACACTCTGGGCTTGATGAGACTTGCTTACATTTCCAGCACTCAGGGTACTGAGACAAGAAGATCATTAGTTCAAAGTCAGCCAGTGTTTTGTAGTAAGATCCTACCTTAGCAAAAGAACCAAGAAATGTTCTAAAAGAAATTAGTACTCTCAGTACTATACACTGAAAGAAAATCTTGATCTTCTTACTAATCATCACCCACACCACAATCAGTTCCTCTTTATATTTCTCATTTCCCGACTAAATCCTAAATTACCACTAGATCTTAGAGTCCCGTGTCTGGTGTAGTCCTACAACAGAAAATGCTTGTTGGTTAAATATACATACTAAACATATGTTGCAAATTTAATTTTACAAATGAAATGTATTATGCACATTTTATAATAGAAAATTACATTTTAGAAATATTTAAAACATATCAAGCTTATTAAAAATTCTGACAGTACCAAATAACAAAACAAAATATGTTTTCATTATTTCTAAAAAAGGACTTAAAATAGACATGGCTTGCTTAGATGACATTTTTATGTGAATTTAAAGTATATGGTACACAATATAATACATGATAATTGTTGTTCATTTACAAAAATATGGGAAGAAATAGTTTATATGGTACTGGTCAACTCCAGAATTGTAAGCTATATCTAGGGACCAGTGAAGATTTTTCTTTTTCTTGCAGAAGAGAAGGAAAAATTCTGATCTTGGGAATTGAGCAAATGACGGGTGTTGCTTTCAAAGCTGGTCTGATTTTTGTTGTGCCTAAGGCACATTCACTACACCCCATGTCTCAGGTGAGAGGCATTACCTTAGCTGTGCTAAGCACTATCCAGAGAATAGCTTCAGCATCCTCAGATTGATAGATTTTTGCAATTAGCCAAAGGGCCTAACAAAAATGTATGTTCTTAATTAGAATCAATCAAACAATCTCAGTTGAAACAGCTGAATGGAAGATTCCCAAACTAATGCTCCTTTCTATTGAGCTGGGACTTCAGGGAAAACCAGAAAGATAATGGAAATTGGAAGAGCTTCTGAGTGTAATAATGAATACAGGGCTGAAGAGATGTGTCTACGGAAAGCACTTCAAAGGTATGACAAAGACAGCACAGAGAATCAGCACCAGGGGCTCAGTCCAGACATCTGTATGAAAACTATAGTCAGGCACCTGAAAACCATTAATGTTAAAAATTGTATTTAAGAAGGGAGAAGTACGTGTGGAGCACTGTTGTTGTTGTTCAAAGGCAGGGCGGGAAGATGAATGGATATAATAATCACAAAATCTATTAAGTCATTTATTCAATTATCTGTGCTCTTATTCATGAAAACAATAGATGATTCAATTTGCTGCTTTTTAATCCAACTCAACACAATGCAGTAAGTTTCCCCCAAAAAATGAAAATTCAGATAGGTTCTCCATCATCAGCTTTTTACTCACTTTCTAAAAGACAATAAACATAAATACGTGAAGTCGCCATGTAAATCACATATTCTTGTTCTTAATTTTATGGAAAATAGTAACTGGGGAATCTAGAAAACTTGGCTACATCTAAGTCATAATCATAAATGAGTATCTAAAATTTAGAATACAAAATTCCTGTCTGTTGATCCAACTCTTTTAAGACCATGATCAATGATTAACGTTTTTGTTCTTGTTACTTTTAACCCAAGGTGATCAGCACACTAAGTGCATGTTTTAGTGCTGAACTGCACTCCAGCCTTTGCTTTTTATTTTATTTTTAATGCAGTTTTAGGTTCCCAACAGAATTGAGCAGACAATACATATTTTCTACACAGAAAGACAGAAAGAGACTCCACTTACTCCTGTTAGTAACACCCCTACCAGAACGGACTATACACAGCAATTGTCAAAACTGACACAACATTATCACTCATAGTCTATAGTTTGGCATACTATCAAATGGCCTTTATCCACTATTATAGTGTCATACAGAAAGAGTAGATTTTCTTGTCCTAAAAGCCCTCTCTTCTGTGTCTCTTCAAACCTTCTACCCTTCAAAGCCCTGGAAACCATCCCATTGATTGTTTTTATAGTCTCCATAATTTTGCTTTTTTTCTAGAATGACATGTAATTGGATTCTTTCAAGATTAGCTTATTTCACTTAGTAAAATATATTTAAGTTTTTTCTCCAGTGAACCATGGTATACACACACACACACACACACACACACACACACACACACACACACACACACACGTGTTTGGGGCCATCCACTAGAGTGTGATCAACAGTAGCAACACTCTTAAGGAAAACTGACTTTCTTCCTTGGAAGTCTTCTACTGTGGTGGTATTGTGTCCCCCAAAATATTGTGTAGCCTAATAAACTTATCTGGGGTCAGAGAACAGAAAGCCACTAGATAGTTAGGCAGTAGTAGCACACGCCTTTAATCCTAGCATTCCAGAGGCAGAAATCCATCTGTTCAAGGATACAGCCAAGCATGGTGACTCACACCTTTAATCCCAGGAAGTGATGGTAGAAGGCAGAAGGATATACAAGGTGTGAGGACCAGGAACAAGAAACATTTGGCTGGTTAAGCTTTTAGGTTTTTGAGCAGCAGTTCAGCTAAGAATCATTCTGGATGAGGACTCAGAGGTATCCAGTCTGAGGAAACAAGATCAGCTGAGAAGTTGGCCAGGTGAGGTTAGCTGTGGCTTGTTCTGTCTCTCTGATCTTCCAGTGTTCACCCCAATAACTGGCCTCAGGTTTGATTTTATTAATAAGAACTTTTAAGATTCCTGCTGCATTCTGCTATCCAGAGCTCCTCAGTTGGGTTTTGGGGGCTCATGAGGCCTTCTCTCATCTCCAAGTCAAAACTGGCTGGATTGATCTTGTGCAAGTCTCATCAGACTATGCAGGTACTGTGAACTAGTTAGTATAGGGGCCCTGACATATTCAGAAGATACTGTTGCTTCGCTCTGGTCCTCTCTGACCTCTGGTTCTTATGGTCTCTCTGTCCTCTTTTTGGTGACCCTCCCTTAGCCTTGTGGGGAGGGAATATGGTATATAGATGTATCATTTGTGACTGAGCACTCCATGGATTCTTATTCTCTGCACATTGGACTGTTATGAGTTTTTTAATTAAACACCTTCCACTGCACAAGTAAATCCAGGAAACAAGAAAGGGGCCCGTGGGGTGGGAGTAGAGAGAAATACCTTATTGTTGAGTTTGAAGAATTATTTGCATGTTTCAGTTTGTTTTCTTGTGAGATATGTCTTTCAAATTCCTTATTTTAAAACTCTCATTTTCAGAAACTTAATAAAAGTATACAAAAGTCCTATAGTATTTTGACTGTAATTTCTGAACAGAAAAACATTTGCTTTGTGGAGCTTAAAATCTAGTGATAATACAGCACTCCCTAGTAAACCAGGCAAGTCTTGTAGTTCAAGCTGTACAAGCACAAAGGGTTGAAGAATGGTCTGAAAAGGAGAGCAATATGTGTGTGTGTGTGTGTGTGTGTGTGTGTGTGTGTGTGTGTGTGTGTGTGTGTATATATATATATATATATACCTGTTATATACATATACATATACACATATATACATATATATACTGAATTGTCTGAAATGCTATGAAATGTTTTTTAAAATAATAAAGTGCAGGATTAAAGCTGTGGAAAAAGTTAAAAGTCAAGAAGGAACTTGGCCCCAATTTATTGGAAAACTGAGGAAAGATGCAAGTGTTTAGAATCTACTAATCTAGAGCCAGCCCACAAGAAACCTCTAGGCCAAGAAAAGAACTAGAGACTGTATTCTGATTTGGGTGTCAAATGATTAGAAACTTGGAATGGGGATGTTCCAACAGACTTTGGGTAAAAGAACACTCTGGTACTGTATGAAGAGCTGACAGTATGTGAGAGCCAAGAGTGGAACTGGGAGAACTCGGTATGAGATAGATGCTTGCTGGATTCGGGATGAGAGAAGCTCATGTGAACTGAGACGAAGATGGTAGGAAAAGACATTAGGCAGAATGGTGAGAGACCATACAGCTCATGTCACAAGAGCTGATCATGGATCCAATATACCTGAAAAGGAGGACAGGTCCAGCTTGGCTTTCAGGACTGCGGGTTGAGATGATTAATCTACATGCTCTTCACTGAAATAGGGAATGAGGAGGAGCAGAAGATTGCAAAGGAACACTGAAGTTGTAGATTCGCATGGTGTGTTCGACACTTACTACCCACCTAAGAAGAAAGGAAAATACATGGCCTGATACATGACATGTAAGCCTCTGTAAAACAGTCCAGAGTAGAGGCTGATTTTAAAGACTCCTTTAAAACAGGCTTGTAGCTGGGTGTCATTGTGCATGTCTGTAAGCCATAGCATTTGGGAAGTAGAGGCAGGAGAATCAGAAGTTCAAGATCATCCTCAGCTACACAGAGAGTTTGAGACCAGCCTAAGTCACATGAGACCCTGTTTCAAATAAGCAACAGCAAAAACTCCAATCTTGCAGGAATGGAATCACCTTGACTGACAATGTTCAAGGATAATAAAACAAAAGGAGACAACTTCTGAGTTTGATTAGTCAGGAATGTCAGTAGTTTCTGAACGACTCTTTTCTGATATGTTGATTTCTCTTGCTTCAATCAGAAGTTGTTTACTTAACTATGTACTAGCAGAAATGTTGATTTATCACCAAATAGAACAAACTTTTGACTTGGTCACAATTAATTCAGAACTCATAAGTAGAATCTTCACAGTGCAAAGGTTTATTTTTGCAATGTGTAACACAAGCCAAATACATTTATAAAGATGCTTGAATATTTAAATCTGTTTTGTGTCATGAGCATAAAAATAATGATTATTGATTATTTATTACAGATAGTTCAGACTAGCTACTATGCTAAGTTTTTTACATGTGTTAATTTAGGTCCTTATCACATTTTTACTTTGAGATGGCATATATTCTTTATATATAAAATAATAGATTTTTAAAGATATCTTCATACAGGTATCTCATGAACATTGATCATGTTCACTCACCCACAAATCCTCCCATCTCTCCCTCCTTTTAGTCCCCTTTATTCCTCATTTCCCTTCTATTTGCATTATGTGTATTATATAATATTTTATTTTATTATCTGTACAAAATCTAGGGTATGCACATTAGTGAAAACATATATATGTTTTTCTTAATCTGGTCACCAGGTTATTTCACTTAACCTGATCTGCAGTTGCATACATTCTCATATAGATGATATAATTTCATTCTTCTCTGAATCTGAATAAAACCCCATTATGTACACAGATGGTATTTTCTTTATCCGTTCACATATTCTTGGTTACATTAGCCAATTCTATAAGTCATCTCTTATAAATAAATAAACATAGGTGTTCAAATACCTCCATGGTCCACTGACTTGAGTCCTTTCCATATATATCTAGCAGTATATACCAAAATATGAGTCATATGGTAGATTTATTTTTGGTTTCTTGAGGAACCTCCAAACTGATTTCCATAGATATTAAACTAATTTATATTCCACCAGCTGTGAACAAAATTCTCTTTGCTCCAGCAGCATTTGCAGTAATTGGGAATGGTGCTGTCCTTAAATCACAGATAGAGAAACTTGACACACATAGGAATTAGGAAATCTCACTCAAAACAGCACAGCCACTATGGAGGACACATGAACTACAATTCTAGGATCCTATTTCCTTGAGATAAACAATTTATCTACTTCCAGTTCCCAAGATGTTTTAACCCTGTACCTCCCCAGATAAGTTGAAAGTACAGGATATAGATCTTAGAGCTTTGTGGCTCACAAATAAGAAATGATTTGACAATTACCATTGTCACAGATGAAAAGATTTTTTCCCATAATGTTATTATTCATTCATGCTCAATTGGGTAAAACCTTAAGAGAGATCAGAAAATGAACATCATTTGGCTGTACACGGAAAAAGGAAATGAATGATTGTTTACTGCTCTAGAGGCAGTGGGTCCTGGGAGAATGGAGCAGACACACGAGGTGGACTGAAGTCTCATGAAGTAGCCAACTTTATTCAGAGCATCAAGCAATTTATATTCTCTGAGAATTAAGAAGAATCCCGTGAGTAAAGTGTACAGTCACAACGATAAGCTATACAGAGCAAAAACATGTTTTCCATAGATGCATAATTGAATAATAACAGCAAGCAATAATGAGTGATCTGAAGTAAGCTCGCTCCTGTCTGCTACACCTGGGAGAAGTACAAAAACACATCTCCCGAACAATTCCCTATTTTGAAGAAACTGAGATCACAAGACTCTCATGTTTTCTTGGAGTTTTCTCACAAGCACTCAGAATTCTCCTCACATGACTCCATTCTTGGACAGTGTTCCAACAAACGATGATTAAACAAGTGAGAATTTATTGCACCTTTACTTTACTGAAAACTCAAATGTGTGTGTATCTCAGTGCTATGGAGACATTCTTATGAACATCAGAACCTAGTAAGACACATCTGTTCACAAAACATTAATGTAGTCATAGGACTTATAAGTGAAGCTTCTCTTGTCATGAGAAGGGATGAGGGAAGAGAGAAGAAAAGAAAAAGAAGAGCTGTGTATACTTGACGAAATGTGTCACATAAACCCCTTCCTTATAATGGCAATACAAGTCCACTTTTAACTAACTATAACACATTTCCTAAGGAAACATTAAAAGTGAACATTCCTCAAGAATGAACTCATTATAATTGCTCTTTGTTCTGTGATGGTCCTAATAAGAAGCTGATAAATGATAATAACTTTGGATCCTAATAGTTTATTTAAACATTGAATAGATAGAAGATCCTTACTGCTATGAAATTTCAATTGCAAACAGCATCATCTTTAAGCTCTTTAAAATATATTGTTTACAATAAATATCTATATATCCTTAATTTGTGAAAAATCAGTAGGTAAACTTTTGTGAGATGACTTGAAACCACTAAAAGCAACAACAGATCAGGATACAGTCTTTTGGGGTAAAAATCTCTGCACTCTGAATCCCTTAGGTGTTTGCTGTTGTGTGGGCACTGACTTCAGTACCAGCCATAGATGAATGATGGAATCAGTATGACGCTTTACAAAGATCCACACTCATCATGGCAGTCAAGGTCAAGAGACAAAGCTGGTTGGATCTTGACACCTAGTGTGTAATTCCTGCTCTTTCTTAGGCTCTGGAGATCCCTTCAATGAGGGAGGGACAAGTTTCACATGAAGTCGTGCTTTTCCTCTACACTCAGTTGAGATATATTCTCATTTAATTCTATGCTAAGCTCATATTCTGGTCACCATGACAAGCATGCCACCTGTGTTCAATGCCAGCATAGAAACGGGGATTTTGTTTGGCTGAGTTCATAATAACATATTCAAAACCCCACATAACAAACACTGGGTGATTCAGCCATTCCACTTCTTCCCAATCCTATTTTCTAAGAAGTGTACTTTGGCTGAAATGTTATGAACAAGGAGATCTATGTTTGTGGTGACCTGCTCTGAATGGACCCCATTCTTACAGAAAGTCTTTTATTATACCAAAGGAAAAGAAAAAAGCCTGAGATGTTAGGGAGAGTAATTCATAGAGAAAGATGTGCTGACAGGTCTGAATGAATAGCTTTCCTCCTCTAGAGCCTGATTCTACTTGGCCCCCAGGCTCAGGGAACTTACTCACTCACCAGAATCCCAGAACAGCAGTCACATCCAACCAAGTCCTGGAAATGATTAGGGAAGAGACCTCCTTCCTGAAAGAGCACCCTTTCAGCTAGCTCCATGTGGTATTTTCTTAACTAGGAGGGGAGAATGAGATGCAGTTTTCAAAGTCCAGGTTTTAATAAGTCCCCGATTCCTCTATCTACAATGGCCTCCTGTGTTTGTTACATGATGAGGCCAATGGAGACACCACATTGGAACACTTACCAGCATCCTAAAAGGGACATCCTAAAAGCAAAGACCCAGAATAAACTGAGATCAGACCTTTCAAAATGCTGTTTATCATGACTACAAAGAAGAAGAATTGGGAGACAAATATAATTAGGATTAATTCCTTGCTACATATGACCATGCAAAGCTAAGCACTAAAGGAAACAAATAAGTTTTTAATCCTAGTTCTAAATACTTGATAAATACATATGATACTTGACAAATCATTGGGGTGATTTTAGCCTTAATTTTATGGAGACAAACAGGTATCTTGATGAATTGATGTAGCTGGCTTTTCATTTTCATCTTATTGATTTCATTATTTGTTTTTTATTTTTTGATATTATAACATAATTATATCATTTTCCCTTCCCTTTCCTCTCCCTCAACCTTCCCATGTAGCACCCTATCCTTGCTCTCTGTCTTTAATTTTTGTTACATACGCATATCTCTAAAATAATACCATCAAAATATATGTAATTTTTTTCTAAATAAAATTTTAATGGGAAAAACTGCAGAGATGTGGAGCCCAGTCTCAGATGGTACATCTACAGCACAATCCCTGCACCTCAGGCTCAGGAATCACTGTGGAAGAGGGGGAAAAAAAGACTGTAAGAGCCAGAAAAGTGGAGTTTACTGGAGATGTGTCCCCTAGAAATGTCAGGAGCTACACTCCTGAAATCTCACTACATGGCTGTCTAAACATGACCTGAACAAGGACTATACCAGTAGAGATGCTAACATGGGCAGGGGCAAGATCACGAGGACTCAACCCTAGACAAAGAACTACAGGGAGCTAAGGAAGGCTGAGAGTGGGAGAGATAGTCTTCCCTGGGGAAGAACACACCATAACCAGTTATCCAATACCAAGTGGTAAGCCCTGAAAACACACACACACACACAAGTAACACTTATTTTGATTTCTATAATGTTTTAGGGTAGCAAAATTTCATCTCTCTTGTTCCTCACAGGTCTCACTTGCTTTTGTATCGCCCTCTTACCTTTGCATTATGAATCAGCACCATTCCGGACACAGAGGGCACTCTTCACAACAAATATATATTCAAGCTTCTACCTTTCCTGCGGCTCACCTTTCATAGCAAAGCGGAAAGAAATTGCAGATCAGACATCTGAGTGAGTAGCATAGTAGACAATACAGATGTCAAGGAAGAAAAACAAGAGGTGAAGCGTGGAGACGGATTGGAACTTAAGGCGGAGTTAAGGAAAGGCTCGCCAATCTTTTGAACATTGGCCTGAAAGAAGAGAGGCATGCTGTGGACGTATATGGGGAATATACATTCCCAAAAAGAGTGGACACCAAGTGTGAGGCCTGAAGAGGAAGGCATTTGGAGTATCCAGAAAAAAAAAAAAAAAAAAAAAAAACAGAAGCAATAGGAAAAGTGGAACACTGGTACTACAAAGGGAAAGAAAGGAGGCCACATGATGCTGGGTAGGAAAACAAAGGGAGCCACATGATTCCAAGCAGGAAAAGGAGGAAAGCCACATGATGCTGGGTAGGGAAAGGAGGAAGGCCACATGGTGCCGGGTAGGAAGAGGAAGGAGGCCACATGCCAGACAGGAGGAGACAATCCAGAAGATGTACAAGAAGGAGGAGACCAAATTATTTGAGAGAGGAAGATGGGGAGGGGCAGGCAGATGATGCCACCACAAAGAGGAAAGAGACTGGATGGTTGTAGATAGGAGGAGGAGTGAGATAAAATGATGCCAGCCTGGAAGAGCATGGAGGTCACGTGATGTCAGACAGGAGGAGGGGAAAAGGCAGGTGATGCAGAACCAGGCAAACAATAGAACAGTCACTGTATTGTGTCTGAAAGAGATGTAAAACTTTACAAGGTTTTCTTCAGAAAACCACAAGATTTCCTCTTTTTGTGCTTTTATTATGGTAAATACATGGAATAAAAATTAAGACATTCATATCATAACTATGACCACCCTCAGTCTCAAGAAACTTCAAAAATTATCATTCCAAATCCGGTAAACATGCACACGCTATCCTCTCTCCCAGCTCTTAGTATTCACTGTTTTACAATCAATTCTGTGGCATTGACTCCACCAGGCATTCTGTGTGGTGGGAATCATGTAACAATTGTCCCGTTTTGGCTGGTGCATTCACTCACCATATTTTAATTGACCACATGTTGGAACAAATACCAAAATTTAATTTCCTTCTTATTTAAGGCTCAATGTCATTTCATTTTATGAGTATATCACAAGCTGTTTATTCATTCGCCCAGATTGTTTATACTTTCTGGCTATTACTACCCTAAGTGTATGTACCATGGCTTGTTTTTACAATTTTTAAGCATTCCAGTACTTGTAGAAATTCTGTGTCATACCTAACAATCTATTTCTTTTCTTCCCCTCTTGACATGGTGATAATATGTTAATAATATACTTCCCCCACTGATTCCCATTTTCCCACCTTGTCCTCAACCAACCAAACGTAGAATGTTTTCGTGGCTGGTGGTGCCACTGGTGTGCCACGATTCACAATGTGGAATCTCCCATTTCTAATCATTCTAAGTCTGTTATTTTCTACCGTGAAAAGCTATTTTTACCAGTCATCGCTCTAATACTGTCAATGGGAACTTACACACATTTGTAAGTACCGAGTAGATAGAGAGGTGGTAACCTGTGTCTGTTTCCTCACTTAGGTCCACGGGAAAAAAAATCAAACCAGATCTGCTTCATTTGCTCATTGCGATATGACTGTAATCATCACCAAAAATGACTTATTTTAAAACATCACACCATGTAAACTTTGTGCCAATTGGCTAACTAATTCAATGGGCAAAAAGTTCAGGAATAGCAAGTCTGTAATGCTGTGTTACGAACTTGTTATTTTTTTGGCTGCTGGTAAAGGGGGTGGGGTGGGACTATTTATCACCAGTTATGAAAGTATGCCACTAGTTTGAACTGAAGTGGCCATATTTTCTTTTTTATTGGAAATAACTTTTCATACAGTGTAGTCTGATCAGTTTCCTCTCCCTCATCTTCTCCCAGATCCTCACCACCTCCCCGTCCATCCAACTCCATGCCTTCTTTCTCTCTCTCCTCTTTAGAAAACAAACAGGCAAATAAAAAATGAGAAGAAAAAAAAGCACAAGAATGACAGATACACACACACACAACACAACACAATATAACACATATAAATGCAAAATCGGAAACCATAATGTACAAATAAAAGATTTGCAAGATAAAACATAGGTGCCCACAGAAAAAGTATGAGACAGGAAAACCTACAAGAGTACAATTGAGTTCATTTTATGTTGGCCATCTAGTGCTGGGTGTGGGGCTTACTCTTAATTGTAGTTTCTATACCCAGTGAGATTCCACTGGGGAAAAAAAAAACTGCTTTTTTTTCCCCCTTTGCAGATAGTTGTCAATTTGAGATAGCAGTTTTGGTGAGGGGTGAGATGCCATGTCCAGCCTTTCCCCACTCAGAGCTGGGACCCCAGCTGCCTTGGACTTGTGCAGATGCTGTGCATGTTGCCACGGGTTCTATGAACTCATATATGCATTAGTAAATTTGTCCTATTGTGTAGAAAGTATGGAGGATTTTGTGCTCACAAATAAGCACTAGGGGGAACCAGGAATGTTAAACAAATAGTGTTGTCTCTTTTATCTACCCAGAAGGTTGGGAACAGATGTGGTTAATAGCCTGGTGACCTTTGCATGTCTGAGTTCACACTGGATCCTCTCCAAGACACTTTTTCTGAGTTTGTTAATATATAGGACCTATCTTTGTGGAATGTGTCACATGTATAGAACCCATATTTATTGAAGATGTCACAGGTACTACACAAAAAGTTTCATTGTAGACATGTGTTAAGCTTTATTGTGCACACGTGACTGAGTTAATGATCCCACAGAATATTTTCACCAAATTGTGCTCTGCTTAAATATGCTTTAGTGGTTTGAATAGGGATGGTCCTTATAGACTCATGCATTTGAATGCTTGGCCCTTAGGGAGTGGCACTATTAGGAGGTGTGGCCTTGATGGAGAAAGTGTGTCACAGAGAGTGGGCTTTGAGGTCTCAGTTCCTCAAGGTAGGCCTAGTGGCATTCACTTCTGCTGCCTGTGGATCAAGATGTAAAACTCTCAGCTCCTTCTCCAACACCAGGTCGGCCTGCATGCTGTCATGATGATAAAGGACTAAACCTCTGAATCTGTGAGCCAGCCCCAAATAAATGTTTTTCTTTAGTAGAGTTGCTGTGCTCATGGTGTCTCTTCACAGCAATAGAATCCTAACTAAGACATATGCCTAAAATAAACTACTCAAAGTCAGACTCCTGAAGTTTGAACCAACACCAGCTACTGAGTCATGTTGAATGAAACTACCTTTTTGCCTTACATGGATCATTTACTCTGCTGACCATGGTGTTTACAGAGACCCCTGCATCGTTGTGTCTGGAAGACACTGTTTTCTTTATACCATGTGCTCTAGAATATTATCTTAAGATGTGTTACCTTTGTTGACGCTGTGGGACATTTGTTTAATGATGCAAAGATGGGTGGCATTCTTTTATGCTGCATTTGTTTTAACTCTGTGAAGCTGTGTCACTTTGCCTGTCTAAAACACCTGATTGGTCTAATAAAGAGCTGAATGGTCAATAGTGAGGCAGGAGAAAGGATAGGCTGGGCTGGCAGGCAGAGAGAATAAACAGGAGGAGAAATATGGGAGGAAGAGATCAAGGAGTGAGAAAAGAAGGGGTCAACCACCTGGCCACACAGCCAGACACAGAATAAGAAGGAAAGAAAAGATACACAGAAATAAAGGTAAAAGCCGAGAGGCAAAAGGTAAATGGGATAATTTAAGAAAAGCTGGCTATAAACAAGCCAGGCTAAGGCCAGTCATTCATAAGAAAGAATAAGACTCCATGTGATTTATTTGCGAGCTGGGTGGTGGGTCCCAAAAAGAATAAAAGAGTAAAAACAACAACATCAAATATCATGAAATGGTATTGTTTCATGGACCTTGAGTTGAGGCCATATGGATCCTCACTGTCCAAGAATACTGCTATAAAGAATGGGCTATGTGTATGTGGGGTTGATCCTTCAACTGAGGACTTTTAGAACCTTTGCCAGGATTTGTAGGTGCAGAAGTTACGTCAATGCATAATAGCTGTGTTGGTGATAGTTTTTAAAAATGAAATAGGATAGTTGCAAAGTCCCTCATGATCCCAAGACAATCTTTTCTATTTATCTACCATTTTGGTTGTCCTATGTCTGGCATCTACAGCCATGATCATTGTTCTTTTCCATCCATTCTGGACTTGAACTCACAAAGACAGTGACAGCATGTTCAGGAGGATCTGCTCAGGTCCAAAGCAGATGATGCCCAAATACTGAGAGGGGAAATTTCCTATTCCTAATCAAGAAGCTATTTCCAATTAACAACACTTGGAAATGAAAGCATAGTTTTCTCCAGTGGAGTCTCATTGGGTATACAAACCACAGTTAAGGGCAGGATTCATGTCCAGCAGAAGACAGCCAACTCAAAATGAACTCAACGATATTTCTGGAAGTGTTTTGTCTCATAATGCTTTATCTATGCATTTTTACCTTACTGGTCTTTTGTTGTGTATTATCGTTTCTAAATTGTGGTTTGTGGAGTTTTCTATGTGTGTCTCTGGGTGTGTATGTGCTTCTCATGCTTTTTCTTTGTTTTTTCCCTGTTTGTCTTTCTTGTTTGTTTCTTTGTCAGTATATTTGTTTTCTAAAGAAAGAGAGAAAGAAAGCATGGGAGTTAGATGGGAGGGGATCTGGGAGGAGATGAGGAAAGGGGAATCATGATTAGACTATATTGTATGAATTTAAAATTTTTTTTTCAATTAAAAAAAAAGAGAGAAGATTCTCACTAGTCTCATTCTTGCTTAATGGAGTCATACAAAAATGAAGAAAAATCCCAATGGTCAATCATTAATTGAGAAGAGAACCTAACTAAAGTCAGATCAGAGCCAGAGAGTCCTGGTCACTTTATCTGTCCTCACATCATCCCATGCAAGCTACTGGCTATAACAAGAGGAGAGTTTCACTCTTCATAGTTTCCCAAAGTCTTGATTTGATATTTTTATATTTATGCAATTGAGATAGAATGTTTATTATATTAGTTGTTTTTATGCATATGACATAAGATGTTTAGACATTATATTAGCCATTATAGACATAGTAACCCTAGCTTAATTGCCACTTAGAATTTACTTAAAGATACAAATTGCTAAAGTTTAAACAAGTTAAAATGATAAATCATATATTTTATGGATAATCAGCAATTGTAATCAGTTCTGCCAGTGAACTCTTACAATAACAAAAGCTAATAAATATATTATTTTCCTCCAAAAATATATAATGAATTGAATGTCTAAAAGCAGCTTGAGAAAAAACAAAAGGTGGTTCTAGATGCAATATTAAAAATACTAGAGGTAGGAAAATGTAGAAGAAAGAAATTCAGATAGTGGAATTACTGCATCCCAGTCAGCAGTTATGGCAGCCTGAATGAAAGGACAGCCACAGGCATGATGAAGAGTTATCATATTGTGCAGATGTTGTGAGCCGGGGGATACAACATTGTTTGAGGCCCATGCAGGGTATGGGAGAGGTTTATAAAACTTTTAGCGTGAGCTGGACATGTAGAGCTGTATTTGGCCAAAAAGAAAACTGAGAAAGTTGAGGTATTTCTGACAAGTAAAGTGTAGAGTAGCTGTTATCTTCTCAAATGAAGAACATCAGTAGACAGTTGGATGGGGAAGTTTGAAATTCAGAGAAATGGTTTAGCTGGAGACCAACTTTTGAAGTCTCACCAGAATGTAAAAAGTACATGGAGTTCTGAGTCTGAATAAGATCATCTACAAAATGGGTGTTGATAAATAAGAAGTGTGACATTAGAACTCTTCTAGGAAGAAAATGAAAGAACCACAAGAACATTGAGCTCCTTGGAATGAACCCAGAGGAGTTGAAAATTTAGTTCACACAAAAACCTGCCAGAGTTTGGAAGCAACCATGATGCTTTTCAGTGGGTGAGTGAATGGGTATGTAATTGCGGTATGCCTAGACAACAGAATATTATTCAGAGCTGAAAAGAAGTAAGCTACCCTAAAAAAAAGCATGCATTGCAGAGTCAAAGAAATCAATCTGCAAAGGATATTTATTGTAAAGTTCATTCTTGATATATTGGAATAGACAACATCATGACAATAGGTATAAAACCAAAAGTTTCTAGGAATTTAAAGAATCCTACCCTCCAATACAATTGCCCAGTTTTATCCCTATCCCTTAGCAGCAATCTGCTGGAGCCTCTCCTACCTCTCTGCTCCATTCCCAGAGGACTACAAAGATCTTCTCCTGTATCCTTTCTTCCTCAACCGGTCCCTTTGTTTCAGTCACCAATACCCAGAGGCACTCTATACCTGAAAACCCTCTGGCCATTCCAGCCTGAAAATCAGGTAGGTGATCTTCACTCTCCTTTGTCTTCT
Organism: Peromyscus aztecus; assembly: GCA_902168405.1. Taxonomy (NCBI): domain Eukaryota; kingdom Metazoa; phylum Chordata; class Mammalia; order Rodentia; family Cricetidae; genus Peromyscus; species Peromyscus aztecus. The sequence continues at coordinate 31,067 of CABHPQ010173232.1, read as the reverse complement.
CCCTTGCAAATTCCAGTTCCCCAATTTCATCCCCAGCCCAGTAGCAGACAACTTGCAGGAGACTGTCTTCTCTTTCTTCCTCCATTCCTTAGGGACTCTACAGATCCTCATGGCATGCTCAGATTCCCCAGTGGACCCTCTTAGTATTTCCCCACCTTCTAGCCCATCCCAACTCTTTTGTGTCAGCTCCTACTATTTAAAATTATATTATACCTGATACCCTCAGTGGGACACAATGAAGGAAGGCTTCTCTAAGAGGAGAGTACATAGCACTAAGTCTCCACATTAAAAAAAAATGGAGAGATCTCATACTAACAACTTAAGAGCACACCTGAAAACTTGGGAAAAAAGGAAAAAATCACACCCAAATGGAGAAGATGGCAAGAAATAATCAAACTCGAGACTGAAATGAATAAAATAAAATTACAAAGAATCAATGAAACAAAGAGTTGATTCTTTGAGAAAACCAACAAGATTGACAAAGTCTTATCCAAATTAACTAAAAAGTGGAGAAAGAAGAACCAAATAAACCAAAGTAGAGATGAAAGGGGGACATAACAACTGACAGCAATGAAATCAAAACACTTATAAGGACACACTTTAAAAACCAAACTGGAAAATGAAAGAAAGAAAATGGATAGTTTTCTTGATATATACCACCTACAAAGCTAAATCAAGATAAGATAAGCAACTTAAACAGGCCTATATCCTCCAGTAAAATAAAAGCAGAATGCTACCAGACTTTCAAAGAAGAATTAATGCCAACACTCCTCAAATCAGCCCATAAAACAGAAACCGGAGGAACACTGTCCAATTCTTTTTACAAGTCCAGAATTACTCTGATGCATAAACAACACAAAGACTCAACAAAGGAAGAGCATTATAGATCAGTTTCCATTATGAACATAGATGTAAAATTCTCAATAGAGTACTTACAAACTGAATCCAAGAACACATAGAAAATATCATCCACCATGATCAAATAGGCTTCATCCCAGAGATTCAGGGATGATATAATATATATAAATCGATAAATGTAATCGACCATATAAACAGACCAAAATACAAAAACCACATGATCATCTCTTTAGATGCAAAAAAGTTCTCTGACAAAATCCAACACCTCTCCATAATAAATGTCCTGAGGAGACTAGGGATACAAGGAATATATCTCAACATAACAGAGGTAATTTACAGTAAGCTCACAGTCAACGTTAATCTAAATGGAGAGAAACTGAAAGTATTTCCACTAAAATAAGGAATAAGGCAAGGTTATGCACTCTCTCCACACCTATTCAGCATAGTACTTGAAGTCTTAGCCAGATCAATAAGACAACTGAAGAAGATCAAGGGAATACAAATAAGAAGTGTAGAAAACAAAGTACCTTTATTTGCAGGTATGATAAGTTCACATAAGCGACCCTAAGAATTTCACCAAAAAACTCCTACACCTGATAAACACTTTCATCAAAGTAGAACACAAATTTAATACACAAAATCAGTAGCCTTCCTATATACAAATGGCAAATAGATTGTGAACAAAATCAGGGAAATAACACTTTTCACACTAATCTAAAATAAATAAATATAAATAAATAAAACATCTTGGGGTAACTCTAACAAAGCAAGAAAAGACTTGTATAATAAAAACCTTAAGACACTGAAGAATGAACCTGAAGAAGATATCAGAAGGAAAGATATCCCATGCTTATGAGTCAGGAGAATTGACATAAAAATGGCCATCCTACCAAAAGCAATCTGTAGATTCAATGTGATCCCCCCATTAAAATTCTAACATAATTGTACACAGATCTTGAAAGGACAATCTTCCTCTTCATATGGAAACACAGAAAACCCAGGATAGAAAAAAATCATGAATAATAAAGGAACTACTAGTGGTATCACAATCCCTGATCTCAAATTCTACTACAGAGCAATATTAATAAAAACAGCATGGTATTAGCACAAAAACAGACATTGATTGACAGAATCAAATGGAAGATCCAGACATAAGTCCACACCTCTATGGACACTGGATTGTTTGTTTGTTTGTTTGTTTTATAAAGAAACCACAAGTACACACCAGGAAAAAAAAAGACAGCATCTTCAACAAATGGTGCTGGTCAAACTGAATATCTGCATGTAGAAGATTAAAAATAGATCCATACTTTCAACCTGTACAAAACTCAATTCCAAATGGATCAAAGACCTCACTCTAAAACTAGATACCCCTGAATCTGGTAGAAGAAAAAGTGGGAAATAGGCTTTAATTCATTGGCATAGGAAAAGACTTTCTAAACAGGACACCAATAGCACAAGCACTTAGAACAACAATTAATAAATGGGACCTCCTGAAACTGAAAGCTTCTCTGTGGCAAAGTGTACCATCATTGGGCAAAGCAACAGGCTACAGAATGGGAAAAATTTTTTACCAAAACATATCCAATGGAGGGCTAATATCTGAAATATATAAAGAGCTCAAGAAACTAGATATCAAGAAAACAAATAGCCCAATTAAAAAATGGGGTGTATATCTAAACAGCATTCTCAAAAGAGGAAACACAAAAGGCTAAGAAGTATTTAAACAAATGTTCAATATCCTTAGTTATCAGGGAAATGCAAATCAAAACTACTTTGAGATTTCATCATACAACAGTCAGAATTGCCAAGATCAAGAAAACAAATGACAGCTCATGCTGGTCAGGATGTAGAGTAAGGGGAACACTCATCCATTGCTAGTGTGAGTGCAAACTTTTACAGTCACTATCAAAATCATTTTGCCATTTCCTCAGAAAAATGGGAATCTATCTACTTAAGATCCAGCTATACCACTCTTGGGCAAATACCCAGAGGACACATCATCTTACCACAGAGACACTTGCTCTGATTATGTTCATTGCTGCTCTATTCATAATATCCAGAAATTGGAAATAACTCAAATGTCCTTCAACAACTGAATGGATAAAGAAAATGTGGTACATTTACACAATGTAATATTACTCAGCTGTTTAAAAAATGATATCTGCAGGTAAATGGGTGGAGTTAGAAAAATCATACTGAGTGAAGGATCACAGATCCAGAAACACAAAATTGGTATATATGCTCTTATATGTAGATATTAGCTGTTAAGTCCATAATAACCAAGCTACAATCTGTAGAACCACAAAGATTAGGTATAGAGTAAGGAAGCAGGAGAGAATGGATTGGTCTCCCTAGGAAGGGGAAATTGAATAGTTATGGATTGATGGGGAGGGAATGGAACAGGAAGACAAAATGCAGAAGGGGAGGAAAGAAAAGGTAGGGATGTGAATGAAGGAATATGGAGAGGGACAGCTAAAATTACAGGCTATTTGAGGGGCCACATGGAAGCCTAATACAGTAGAAGCTTCCTAACATGTACACATATATGAAGGAGCTCCAAATGATTCCCAAATAACAGAGAAGACAGAACCCTAACTGGACATCTCTTGTCAACAAATGAACCCTCCAGTTCTGGAATGGATTACATCTAATCAAGTTGTTGACCAAAGGGGTCACATAGGAACCCCAAACAATCCAGGTTATTGCCAAAGCTATTGGTTGCTCTCCACAATCTGACAGTAAGGCCCAATTGCTGAAGACAACCTCTACAAAACTCACTGAAAACAGAAAAGTCAAGCTGCTGCCTACCTAGAGCCTTAACCCCTACTGACTGTTTTTATTAAGTGGTGCACTGTCATTTATTAAGTGACACTGTTTACTGTGCAAGAAAAGCCACAAGGCACAACAAAACCCACTGTAAGAGTTTATTACGGGAATAGACGGGGATGTGCATAGACCTATGGAATGATTGTACAGAAAGAGAGGGAAGGAATAGGCAGAACCCGCTTTTATAGGTCCCCCCTATGCAGATATGGGCTTATGTAGCTACGCCACAAATGCGCATAAATTACGTGATCACACAGCCCATGAATTATGTAGAACAAAAGGCCCTAGGATGACAAAGCATCTTGCCTGGCTACTGGACAGTGCACACGTGGTCATATAGCTGGGGGAGTAGCTAGGAATTCTAACACTGATTGTGTTCATGGGACTGGAAGATACTCTGCACACCACCCTAACCCTAACCCTACCCCTTGTATTAAATGGCACTTAACACAGAGACTCCCGTGCTGGTCAGTGTACATAGAACAAAAGACTGTAGAATACTCAGCCCAAAATTGAATATGCATCTCACCCTCCTCTCCCAGGTGTTCAGTGATCTTTGCAGAAGATAGGGAGGAAAGCCTGTAAGAGCCTGAGGTGACTGGTAATATTCAAGGTAATGGTATTTTCAGTGCAACAGGAAGAGTGCACACATGAACTCACAGCAATTTTGGCAGCATGCACAAGACCTGCACAAGTTCTAGCCAGAAAAAAAAAACTCCCAGTGTTGAGAAAGGACGGTACCTGTGTAATCTTGACAGTGGCAGAGGAGCTATTAGCATTTGATGGCTCCTAGGAATGGGATAGTCCATATTCTTGAATGATGTTACCCATAACCCATGGTAGAAAGACTAGAGGACTTGGTCCCAAGAGTAGCTTGGCAGCACAAAATGGACTTGATGGGGAGAGAAAGGGCAGCCATAGATGGTTGTGAACTACCAAGTGGGGGGGTTAGAAAGTGAACTGCAGCCTTCTAGGAAAGGAATATGTGTTCTTAACCACTGAGCCATCTCTATAGCCCCATCAGTGAATTGTTGCTTGCTTGTTGGTTTGTTTTATTCTGACTGTCCTAGAACTCACTCTGTAAGCCAGTCTGGCCTCCATCTTACAGAGATCTGCCTGCCTCTGTCTCCCAAGTGCTGGGATTAAAGGCATGGGCCACAATGCTGGGCTCGATCAGTGAATTTTCAAGCTGAATGGATTCACATTATCCCAAGACAAGTGTATAAACTGAGATAGCTCTTGTGATTGTTGTAATCTCGCTATATTTATATAGCCTGAGCTATGATTCTGGTTACTCTATTTGTAGAAAATAAAAGTCCCTGTAGCTATTTGTGAACTATGTCAGCAAAGCTAAATGTGAGAGTTGCTGGACATAAGAGACAAAAAGAGCTACAGTCGTGACTGAAATGTGCCATTTTCTGAGCAGGAGGAGCAAGGCAAGAGAGCAAGAGGTTAATAGAACCTTTGGGATTCCTGTGTATCAGTTTCTTCTAAGTCAAAACATTCTATCCTGGCAGTGGAGCGGGGAGGGGTGTTCATTGTAGCTCAGCACATAAACAAAACTGGCAAGGTTCAGGAAGTAAACAATTCCCACGTCTCCAGAAGCTGCTGAAGCTTACAACACCCACAATGTCATCCCATCCCTAGGATTCCATGAGCAGTCAGGTATGTTGGGGAGATGAGACTCTCCAATCTCATCTACCTAGCTTCCTACAAATCATCCAAAAAGCTCCAGCATCACTGCTTTAATGGGTCATCATTCATGCTTCATGGAGCTTTTCAGTGATGCAGCTGCTTTTGAACCAGTTTTCCTATAAGTAAGCTTTACCTACACTCCTATAAGTAAGCCTGATAAACTTGGTGGTTGGCCAAGATGGACACTGCTGGAATCCACATTTTGGTCTGTGACTGGTGCCTTATCTGGTGTAAATAAATATTTATTCATATCTACCAGGAAAAGTCACACAATAGGAGTGTCCTGGCTTTGCCTCTAAATCTTGCCAAAACAATGATTTAAATTATTTAACTAAGTGAGAATTCAATAAATACTTATTATATAATAAGTGTTTACAATGTGCCTGGAATCCTCCAAGTACTTTCATATGTTTTAGTTTACAATCTAATGTTTTTTTCTTCTCATTATACAAATAAAGATACAGAAAGTAAATCAGGTTAAGTTATAAAACCAAGGTATTACATATTATGAATTTAGAAAGATTATTAGTCCATCTCTTTGCAACATCTTACACTATTAACTGAAAGTTACTACATATTTACACATTTGTATATACAATTATGTATATAAATATGTGTATTTACTATGTATACATACATATGATCATTGATCTTTATTATAAGTTTGATGAGAGCTATAATCACCACAAGAACCCATGTCCTGTTGTGTCTTGGGGGTGTTTCCACAAAGGTTTAACTTAGGACGAAATACCTACCTTGAAGGGTGGCACAACTCCATGAACTGGAGACATCGACTGAATAAAACAGAGAAACACCAACATTCATCTTTTTTTATTTCCTGACAATAAATACAGTGTGACTAGCTGCCTCATTATCCTACCTCTGTAACTTCCCCATACAACATGCAACACAAACACACACACACACACACACACACACACACACACACACACACACACAGTCATGTACTCATAAATAATGTCTTAGAAAAAATAATGAAAAGGGAAAAATATAACAAAAACCATATTGAAATAAGAATTATTTGAAGTTTTAGATGAAGTATTGGTAGAGATGAAAGGAAGTATCCAAGTTGGATGAGCAAGGCCCAGGTGGATTCACAGCATAATTCTACCAGTCTTTCAAAGAAGAGCTGCAACCAATACTTCTTAAAGTGTGGAGGACCTGTGTTGCTTAAGTTTCCCTGCCTGGCCCACGGTCAGGATAAATCTCTTTCACCTGCCAGTCCCACAGCCACTCAGACTCAACCAAGTAAACACAGAGACTTATATTGCTTACAAACTGTATGGCCATGGCAGGCTTCTTGCTAACTGTCCTTATATTTTAAATTAATCTGTTTCTATAAATCTATACCTTGCCACATGGCTCGTGGCTTACTGGCATCTTTACATGCTGCTTGTCCTGGCGGTGGCTGGCAGTGACTCCCTCCGCCTTCCTGTTCTTTTAATTCTCTCTGTTAGTCCCGCCTATACTTCCTGCCTAGCCACTGGCCAATCAGTGTTTTATTAGCAACACATTTGCCATACAGAACATCCCACAGCAGACCTGGGAGGAGCTGGAGAGGGGAAATAATACATGGTTTGAAAACATTTAAATAAAAAAATTAATAGTACGTGGAAAACTTAAACAAGGAAGGAAGTTTTAAAAGTTGAAAGAGAAGGAACACTTCCAAATGCCTTCTAAGGGATGAGCGCGGCTCTAATAAAAAACCCAGTTAAGACAAAAAAATTAAAAAAAAAAAATAAACCTCAGTAGTTATGATAAAACATACAATTTAAATGTGCTTGGTGATTTATTTATATGGTAGAAAAATACTAATATTCAATATTTATATCAAATGTTTATTTTATTCCTTGCTTGGATCAATTGACTAATCAAGTTAACTGGCTGACAGATGCCTTGCCCAGCAAAGTAAATTCAAACAACTAATCCCCAAGGCTAACTAAAGGTCCTTGAGAGTCCTACAAAAGGAAACCCACTCTCTGTCTGCCCCGCCCCCCACTCTGAGTTCCATCTACCTAGTAGGTGTAGTGTTCTAAGTTTCATTAAAGGACACCCAACGAGCCAACAGTGGAACCATCCGCCATCAGATTCTGTCTTATTATAAACATTATCCGTAATGTTTACCACAACTTTGTGAGTTACTTTCTTACCTACTTGTCCATCTGGTTAAATCTATTTGAAGCAGTCCAGTAATCACCTTTGTAGATGAGCATCATTCACCATGAGGGCAGAAGGGTAACAGGGAGTCACAAATTTTGACAGAAGAATACCAGCAGGCACAGCGACACTTCTCCGGTGGAAACGACAAAGGTGGTTACAGAGTGAGAACGGCAAATGCCCCTGCCCTCCGTGGCTCTTGTGAGGACACAGAACCGCAAATGATACGTTTGAACAAACAGAGAACCTCATTAAAACCACTGCCAAATAGAACAGTACACCGTGCTCTCGTTTATCAGATCCGGAAAATTCTGTTATATCACTCTCACCCGACCCCCCATAGAGCCTCAGGCCCCTTCCCCCTCCTGCTCACTCTGCACTGAGGCTACCAAATGCTTTCTTTATTGTTGGACTTTGAGTCTTTCTGCTTTGATACTAGCCCTATCACAGCCATACAAAAATCATTCAGCACGCCTTTAATCCCAGCACTCGGGAAGCAGAGCCAGGCGGATCTCTGTGAGTTCGAGGCCAGCCTGGGCTACCAAGTGAGTTCCAGGAAAGGCGCAAAGCTACACAGAGAAACCCTGTCTCGAAAAACCAAAAAAAAAAAATCATTTAGGGCATTTTTATAACCTGGTTAGAACAGTGGTTCTCAACCTGTGGGTCATGACTCCCTTGGGAGTCAAACAACCCTTTCACAGGGGTCACCTAAGACTATTAGAAAACAGATATTTACACTATAATTCATAACAGAAGCAAAATTACAGTTATGAAGTAGCAACAAAAACAGTTTTACAGCTGGGGGTCACCACAACGTGAGAACACTGTACTAAATGGTTGGAACACTGGGAAGGTTGAGAACACTGAGTTAGAGACGTCCCCTCTTTTATTTTCTAGAGCCATTCTTCAGCATTCTTCTGAGCCAGTGTCAATAAGATTCCTTATGCCTTCCTTGGAGGAATGTCTGTTCTAGACTTTCACCTGTTGAAAATAAGCCAGCCACAGACAAACACTGCATGATTCCATGTATGGGAGATGTCCATAAAAGAGGTAAAAATGGGTAGCTATAGTGCCACAAGGTTCAGCCTCCCAAATGAATGCATTCTAGAGAGTTAGTTAACATAGTTTCTATAGTTAAGAATACAGTATCATACACTGTAGAATTTGATCAAATAATGGGAACACTTTATGTCTTACCTGTGGTTTTTTCAGATTTTATTAAATTTTATTTAAATTAAATTTTATTTAGTTTTACTATGACTTCAAATGACCACAGTTTCCCCTACCTCCACTCCTCCCAATTGTTCCCGCTACCATCCCTCTCCCCCAGATCAACTCCTCTACCATTTCCCTTCAAACAAGCAAGTCTTGGCTGGAGTAGCTTGTGAAGCTAGACTATCTCAGTCAGCAGCCTTGAAGCTGTTCTGGGTGCAGAACTCTGAGGAAACTACAACAGAGGCATTTTGAGATGCTGGATCACCTGGGCCATTTATATTCACTGGTGTCTAGTGGCTCAAGCTTGGAGGCAGTAGCTGAGGGATGTCTCTCTGTACTGCCTCCTGTGAGCAAGACCGTAGGAATCCACCATGTGGCTTAGCTCATGGTGTGCTGTCATCTGCCAGAAGAGACACCTCTGTACTGTGGCCAGCATGAGAGACATGAGACTAGGAAGCCATGTTTGGCTCCATTTCTGTGTGTTTAGAACCTGTTTTAAGCTTTCTCAGGTCTTATGTGGATGTAGCTTCCCCACATTGAGCACCATATGTAGGCAGGCTTTTCTTTCCCACCAGCCAGTTCCCAAATAATGGACATGGAAATTTAATATTAATTATAAATGCTTGGCCAATAGCACAGGCTTGTTACTAGCTAACTCTTACAATTTAAATTAACTCATTTATATTAATCTACATTCTGCCACATGACATTACCTATCTTTCATCTTACATCTCCTGTTTCCTCCTGTGTCTGGCTGGCAACTCCTCTGACTCTGCCCTCCTTCTTTCCAGTGTCCTTAGTCTTGTTCTCCTTCCTAATCTTATCCTGTCTGGCTATTGGCCAGTCAGCTTCTTTACTAAACCAATCACAGCAAAATATATTCACACAGTGAAAAGTAATAGTCCACAATTGGAGATAATCCCATCAAGTGAATTAAGCCAGTTTCTGAAAGACAACTATGTTTCTTCTCATTTTTGGTAGCTAGATCTTCTGTAGATATATAATATTGGGTTTGTATGTTTATGGCATGTAAGTAGAAGCAAAACCATCTATGGGAACTAGGGAAGAAGGCGTGAGAAAGGGGAGGATAGGGTGAATATACTCAACACCAAATACATCCAAGTATGAAAGCTTAAAATATATAAACAAATAAAATGCTGAAAGATGGGGGGATTTTGGGGTAAGTTTACATATTCTTCACTATTAAATTAACTTCATGTTTTAAATTCCATTTCTTGGCACTCTTCTATCAATACAACGACTTATTTCATTTACCTGGGCCTGAAAGACAGTGAATACTTAGTAAGCATTTATGGAACAACTAGGTTTTTTGGTGGGGTTGGTCTGGAAGTAGTGTATATCACCTCTGCCCACACTCCATCAGGTAGAACTCAGTCATTAACTATGAGGAATGTTGAAAATGTGTCTCTGGTTATATTCTCTGGGGAAAAAATAATAAATTGATTTTGTGAAGGCGAGTAGTACTTGCCATACCCAAGTCTTTGTGCTTTCACCTTTAAAGCTTTAAGGAACAACGTGTAAGTTACTAGCCTTTTTCACTACATGGAAAAAGAGATCACAGGCTTCAAAACCATCATCAGAAAAGTTGAAGTTCCCTGAACCATTTAAGAAAAACTGTGTATAATTCAACCAAATCTAGGAAAGCAGCCCCACTACTTCCTTGTGGAAGGAAAACTGATAAAAACTCAGCCACCAAGCCTGAATGGTGCCTGTGTCAAGGTAGACAAAGATAATCATGGAACATTGTTTCAGGAACTGAAAACAAATGAGTCACATAAAAGTCACTAAAATCACTTCGTTGTTTCTTTGCAGTATGAACCACAATGTCATTATGAGTAAGGTCCATTTGTTTTTCAAACATGTTTCATGACCCTAGCAACCACGGAGAGAATTATACTGTTTTCCTGCTTTGCCTCCAGATTACATATCTAAGCAAAGACTGGAAAACTTTAAGCACAGAAAATAAGACAAAGTAAAGAATCATCTAGTATAACAAGAGTCATTGTGCAGAAGCGCTAATGAGTCGGGGGGAAAAGTTAATCCCAGTGATGGGATCATGAGACAGCTAATATGACCATTACATTCCCTCGAGTGATATTACCCCTGCAGAAACTGCTGGGGGTAAGAAGCATGCATCATACTTCCTGTGGAGTGTGAAGCTGTGAGATTACCTTACGGTGCGGGTCATGGTGGAACTCTCAAGGATGACAGGGATCAACAGTGTTAAAGAGAGTAGAACGGTGAACAGAGAGGAGTGTTCCAAAATTAAGAAGCATATCCCAACCCTGACACCTACATGCTGTATGAAGTTGAGCGTACTATCCAGATCTCTTGTTTTCCACGTGTGTTAGATAATATGGAAGCCACTTGCCTATTTGAACTTTTATGACGCTAAGAAAGCTTCTCAACTTACTTAGCTCCCTCTAAATCTTGAGACAACTACCTTAAATGAATCAAGGAACCAAGTGATTGGTTGGTGTGCTACCACCACTAGGAACATAATTTATTTTTAATATATTGTTGTTCAAAGGTATTATTAAGTATTCAGATTACCTCAACAGAAGATAAAATGTAGTGATCAGATATGGGATTTTTTGAAATATTGTAAACTTAAGAAAATAATCTGGAAGAATTTGGTATTTATCCTAATAGGAAAAATAATAGAGGAAATAAAAATATGTTCAGATAAGTAAAAATAAGAAAAAAAGTTTCAGTTTTATTTATCAAGTAACCTTTCAGATCAACTACCCATGTAGCCTGATCACATTCTCTTACCATCTCTGATTTTGTTTCTTCATGCTTAAACTGGTAAAGGGGTACAGCAGAAAATAACCATGAACAAATTAGCTGCACATGAGGGTTCACAATGGTATCAGGTGTGTACCCTATGCAATAATACTCTTGTGTTTCAGTATTTAAGAACTTCTGGGTTATGGCTCAGTGGTTAAGAGTGCTCACTGCTCCATCAAAAGTTGGAAGTTCAGACCCTAGTACCCATATCCAGCCTCTCACACATGCCCATGACTCCAATTCCTGGCGATCCCTTCTGATATCTGTGGGCACCTGCGCATCCACACGTACACACATCACACAACTCACACATAAACAAAATAAAATCCTTCTTAAGGAGAAAAAGTCAGCACACAGATCTACTACTAAATTTGCCTCTCTCTCTCTAAATAATTATCAAATATCTAAGGGCAGGTAGGAAAAGCTGAGAGGTTCTATGCTATTTCTGTGCTCAGTGTTTGCATTGTCTTGATTTAATAATATGCCCCCGTAACATAAAGATTCATTGTCTGGTGAAGATTAGAAATCCCTAGAGACATCTTTCATTTGAGGGGTGTGTGTGTGTGTGTGTGTGTGTGTGTGTGTGTGTGTGTGTGTTATACGTAATTGTGGAAAAGGGTTCTTTGAGAAATCTAAAGCAAAATGTAAGGCAGAAATATTTGTATCACATTTAAATTTTGTAGGAAACCTTTGATATACCTGAGCCTTGAGGATATAAGTAAGTAGCTAAAGGTTCAGAAGACATGGTTACTTCTAAGAACACCTCCACTTATTGCCAAGAAACATCTCAGCTGCAGTAAGGCCAATCAATGCTCCTTTGAGATATGAGTCAATCTTTTCATGACTCTCTGTAGTAAAAGAAAAAAAAAGAAAGTTCAGAAACATGTTAGAATACCCAGGTACTGTAATATTAAGACACCCTAAGTCATCATTCACATGGCACAATTCTTGGCTCCTTAAATGATAAATAAAATCACTGTGTGCAGAATTGTCTTATATAAAACTATTTTCACCTTCTCCTACTTGAAAGAAAATATTTTGGTTTTAGTAAAATACAGTTTTCTTATCTAATCACCAAAAAAACTTTTCTCCTTTCTTTTTTTCTCTTAAGCGGCTAATTGTGAAGGTCTTGGGAGGTCTAACTGACAATATCCACCGCAGTAAAAAGTTTTGAGGAATTGAAGACTTCAGTACAGCTTGCAATGAAGAAAATATTTCTTCTACCAGGTTTATAACAATTCTTCTTTCTGAGAAGTATTTGGTAGAAACTGAATTATGTTCATCATTTGCTCTACCTTGAGCTCAGCTATAAATATACTGAATATATTCAACATGTAAAAGGAAGGGAAAAGGTAGATGGAGAATAATTAATCCTATTGTGGGATTTACTGGGGTTCTCACTGGGTTAAAGAAATAGACCAACCTTGAATATTAAGATTTTAGTTGGAGCTTTGTTTAGGATATGACATAGCTCATAAATTATAAAAAGATGAAGGATCAAATAAGCAAGAAGAATATTAATACAAGAAATTCTTAGATTATGAGTAACCATTGTTTCTTCACCCATAAAAAGGCTGTATGATGTGGGAGCCCGTTTTCAGGTTCCTTGTGGCTTTACCCAGCAGGTCCACATAGAGAGGGTGATTAGGACCACGGGCATGAGTGCAGGTGTCTAAAATGGTCTGCTCTTGGCTGTGCTGGGGGGAGGTCTTTTGCTCCACTCCTTGGCGTCTCTATAAATACCCTGGGCAGAGACAGTCAGGGCTTGTTGGAATAGGTTCCAGGTCCTCTCGAGGCTATCCTTTATTTATCTGTTTATCTCCACAATCTAAATCCTTCTATCTAATATTTCTTGCTGCTCGCACTTAAGAAAACTCTATGGAACTGTGGGGTTGGTGGATAAATGCCTCACAGTATGGATATAGGAAACCTTTACTTACTAACATATGTAAGCACCTGGGTGCTTGTCCAGTTTTCTTTCCATAATGCATATGTCACCTTGAGCCAGTCCCAAAGTCACTCTACTTCTCCAATTCCTTATGCTGAAAGTTTAGAAAATACCCTCCTAAGTCTGTTACAGCTTTTTTTCTTTGATCAAATATGAACATTAGAGTGCCTTGGAAATCATCATGTAAAGTAGAGAACAATCTCCTTGTCCTGCAGTGCTCACAGAAAAAAAAGGAACTTCATTTTATAGGAAGCTATTGGCAACTGATGGCTGCTGAGGAGGGGAGAGTCCAAGTTTTTCAGGGATGTGGTCCCCAAAAGGCTACCCATACTCCAGTTGGTGGTCCTACACCCACTCATGGACAGGCAGACTAAGTGTATTCAGGAGGTTTAACAAAAAGAGCACATGGATTTTGGGGTAAAGTTGTCTAAGGGTAGGGGAGATATGAGAAGAGATGTTATAGAGGGGTGGATTTGATCAAAACATAATATACAATGTATGTATGAAATTCTCAATCAATAAAAAGAATAAAGAAAATAATTGAAAAGAACAATCCTCTGAATCTATTGTGTTGCATTCTACATTTGAAATTTGCTAAAGGAAATGGACAGTAGTGGATATATAGATTTTTGTGTAACTGCAGTAAAGGTTTTATTATGTACATTTATATCAAGTCATGTTGTGACACCGCAAATGAATAAAGTTAAGCAAAAATAGGCAAATGAGATGCACCAAACTTAAAAGCTCTTTGCTTTCTCTTGACTCGATGAAATCACACAGCAATTATATCTTGTTTTATGCACACTCAAACTCCATCTTCTTCAACAGATTTTTTTTTAAAATGGCACCAGTATGTTCTACATCAGTGTAGAGTCTTGACTATAATTCTCCTTAAAGTTTCTACCTAAAATTAGAAGTGATAAAAGTCTTCATAGTTGAACCTCTTAGTGAGAGTCTTATGAACTCTCTGGACTTCAGTTTTCCTGTTGGCAACCAGGGACTTCCAAATTCCCCCATCTATTGTATTAGTTCACAGTCTTCTAACCTCATACTCTCACCTCATAGTCATGTCGTAATGCTAAGATGTTTAGCTACCCCCCCCCAATGAATAAAGAGCATCAACAAAGTACATCATACACAATTTAACTTTGAACTATTACAGTCCCTACATGGCTTCTGAGAAAAATGATGACATGGCAGATTGCTATTTTGGTAGGTCTCCATTAGCTGTTTTCTCAGCTGGATTAGGAGACAAAAATCAGTTCCACATATTTATCACTATGATTTATGCCTAAGATAAACATGGCATTTTTTTTTACTGTAGCAAGCTTTAAATTTTTTTAGGGTCATCTGTGCCACACAAAATATGTATTCTCTCTCATGAAAGGTTTTTTTAATGGCTCTATCGATGTAGGAGTGAAATACTCAAATATATTATAATGCTACCTTAAATCCTTTCTTTTTAGACACA
Organism: Peromyscus aztecus; assembly: GCA_902168405.1. Classification (NCBI taxonomy): domain Eukaryota; kingdom Metazoa; phylum Chordata; class Mammalia; order Rodentia; family Cricetidae; genus Peromyscus; species Peromyscus aztecus. Next base: position 16,062 of record CABHPQ010173232.1, on the reverse strand, counting down.
AAAATGAAGCAAAAAGCAGCACAGCCTTGCACACATACCAACGTGACATATCTCTTTAAACAATTGGTTCTGTACATTGTCATCACAATAACAGCAAATGCTAACAGTTCAAACGTGCGGCCTATCTTTCTGTGAGGACACGTTTTTAGATAATCTTACATTTCAGTTCTGTGAGAAAATGCTGAAATGTATACCAGTTTCCCCATGTGGCAGGCTGTGGCCTGTTTTCATAAGTTAAACAATCCCCAGTCTGATAAAACCATAATTTGTTTTGGGGATATTTGTTCATCCCAGTATCACCTCCGCCAACTACAGCCAGGGGTGAGGAGTTCACTATGAAAAGCAAGAGGCCAGGTGAATATGCTGACTGGCATAAAAAGGTAAAATATTCCCAGGCTCTCCTCATCAAGTCCTTCTTTATTCAATTTTCAAAGGTTTGTCCCAATATTAAAAGTGCAGATCATAACGTTTTCTAAAAAGAGATGTTTGATTAACATGGCTAATAATTCAAGTACCAACTGGAAATGCATGGTGGAGTGGGTGGGACAGGGGAGAGTTTGAAACTGTTAGACTCTGGCATGCTGCCCTGGCTGCCTTGAGCAAAAGAACTGCCAGTCAACATCCTATTTAAATTTTTTTCTTTACAAAATGGGCAACTGATTCAATGATGTGGCCGTCAGTGTTAACAGTGTGGTTCTGTACTATGCCATGATATTGAGTGAAATTGTGTCAATGTATGCTATGGGATGTGGAATCATCCTCTTTCTTTTAAGTTTTTTTACTTTTAAATCCCAGTTAAGCCATTTACAGATTATTTAAATGTGGTGTAGCTAAGCTAGTTTATTTTTCACCAGGTTTTCCTACATAGGAGCTAAGAACAATACTATTCCACAAAACATCTATGAAGATTAAGTTATACACTGTGGGGGTATTGGTTAATGTATTGGAGTGGCCAATGAAGATAAACTATTATCATTGACGAAACAATTACCGGGTTCTCAGCCTAATCCAGATCTTTTTTTGGCAGGAATTAGTTTATAGCTACAATTGTTTATAAAACTTTCTTCATTTTCAATCAGGGCACAGTAGCACAAGCTGTAATGATATGACACGTGAAGGCCTTCACAGGTTTGGACCAAGGTGCCCCAGGGCGGGTGAAACATGCCATTGCAGGTGCAGCAGACAGTGGAAAGTTACACTGCAGATGGGACATCCACATGGCAAGTTTATTTTGTGGGGAGGGTAGAGGGAAGGAGAAAAGAGAGAGACAGAGAGACAAACAGAGACAGAGAGACAGAGAGAGACAGAGAGAGAGGGGGGTGCTAACTCTGCTAAGAGGAGGGAGAGGGAAAGAATGAAGGGGGAGGAGTTTTTTCTTAAAAGGGACGTCACACATCACATAAGATGACATCAGGAAGCTAGGCAGGTCCCAAGGGCGGGTTCAGAATGCTAACACAAGCCTTTAATCCAGCACTCAGGAGACAGAGGCAGGTGGATCTCTGTGAGTTTAAGGCTCTTCTGGTCTATATATTCAGGTCTAGGCCAGACAAGTTTACATAGTGAGACCAAAAAAAAAAACAAAAAAAAAACTAGGAGATGTCGCATTCCAACACAGATAACTCTGTATATACATTTTAATTACTTGCAAAATGGTTATTTACATATATGTTATGAAATATACATATTTATATAATCTCCCAAAATAAGCCATGACTACCTGTAATATACTGTCATAGCTCATTTATTTCTGAGTATTTAGCACCAAGAACAGTAGGACAGTACCAGGCACACGGTAGATACACAATAAAGAAAAATAAAACAATGCACTTGCTCAGAGCTAGTGTTTTCAATAGCGCTTTGTGAGAGAAATCAAAGATGGCCACGGATCTCCGAGGAGTCCGAGAGATCCATGGACGTTCTGGAAGGCGACAAGGTGAAGAGAAAGGAGTCTGCAGAGCCTGCAGTAGTTCCAGAACAACTAAGGGAGTGGGGGGAAGGCAAGTGGTATTGGAAGATGCTTTTAAAAAGTGGACCCACGAAATTGGAAAGAAAGATGGCAGAGAATAACCAGTCTACACCCTTAGCCACAGAGTCGCAGCCAGGAAGCTGCAAGCACAAAGGTTGTGCCTTGATGACCATGGGGTTGCAGGCACAAAGGACAGAGAGTTGTATGGTGGCCTGGAGCTCCTGCAGAAACAAATCAGTACTGAATAGGGTCAACTCCCAGCACAGAGCCACCACAGTTGGGGCCCATGATGCTTGCCCTGCTGAGAGACTGAATGTGCAGGTGGCCTGGAGCTCCCAAGGAAACATGTCATTACTGAATAGGACAGGCCAGTCCCCAACACAGAGCCACCGGGGCTGCAGCCTGTGCTGCTTGCCCTGCTGGAGAAAGACACTGTGTGTAGTAGTGTTGCCTGCAGAGGACAGCGTAGTGTGCAGAGGCCTGGAGTTTCTGAGGAAACATGTCATTACTGAATGGCTGGTCCTAGGCCCGCCAGCCACCTCCCCAACCCCATGGAGCAGCCCTGCAGCTCTGGCTGCTTCTCCTGCTGGGAGATGGATAATGTGGGGTAGCAGCGCCACCAGCAGGCTACAAGCACAACGATCCAGCCTGGCATACCTCAGGGTGGCAGATGTAAAGGACAGGGAGGTGTGCAGCAACCAGGAGCTGGCACAGAACCTGCTCCCCTCCCCAGTCACTCTGCCTAGCCACCCCATCACCCCACAACATCACTCTGACACTCAGCCACAGCAGGATATCCAAGAGGAGTCTGGACAATAGTTCAGTATTTATCGTCCCCGAGAAACCAGAAACTTTGAACCAGACCAATGACTCATTGCAATGAATATTTGCATGTAAAGCTATTTGGGCAATATATATACATATTAGGTGACACACTGTGGTTTTCAATGCCACTACAACAAACAAATGCAGTATGATGGAGAGGGAGGAACAATGGAGGAATGTAGCAGTGAGTGGGAAGCATGATTACAGTAACAGGTCTGAGAGAAGGCTGTGGTAGACAGGGGAACATGTCCTTGCTAAGTCAGGCTGCAGGGTGGTGTGCAGCAGCCTGGAGCTTGCACAGACTCAGCTCCCGAACATGCTGCCCAGTCACATGACTACCCTGGTTCTGAGCAACAGACAGGATGTCTAAGATGAAGAACGGTTCATTTTCTGGATTGGACCTCCTCTATGGTCCATGCTGGCCCTGGAAGCCATGTTGGTATCCATGGTCCACTGCCCCAGGCCGTGTTGAAGACTGAGGTTCATGTGGATGTTTGCAGTCCTTACAGCAGCTTGGGACCTTGTTGATGTGGATGACCTGTGCAGCCAGCTGAGTCCATGTTGATGTCCACAATCCATGCTGCCACCCAGGGCCTTATCTGGGTCCATGATCCTACTGCAGCCAGGGGCCATGTTGATATCTGTGGCCCATGTTACCACGGAAGGTCATGTAGATGTCTGTGCTCTGGGATGCCTGCCACCTGAAGCTGCCACGTTGATGTCCGTGGGCAGTGCTGCCACTAAAGACCATATGGAAATGTGTGATCTGTGCTCCCTCCCACTGACTGTAAAAGTCAACAAAGGTAATTTTGCAGATGTATCGACGACTACAGACTCACAGTTGAGAAAGAGGTGTATAGAAGGCTTCTGTGACAGCCCCTACCCCCACCCCAAAAATTAACAGCCTAGACAGGAAATCATCATAGGGAGCTCCTTAAAATGTGATAAGGATGTTGAAGTATAGCTCTCCACAATTGATGGCTTCTGTTGGGGTACAATGGGGAAGGACTCAGTTTTCTTTAAGGCCATGGTAAGTTTGACCATGCTCCAGTGAGTATATGGGCAACACAATTGGACTTGTTCTCCTCCTCCTCCTCCTCCTCCTCCTCCTCCTCCTCCTCCTCCTCCTCCTTATTCTTCTTATTCTTCTTTGGGGGAAGGTCATAAATGGGGGTGGACCTTGGAAGACATGAAAGTGAGTGTGATCAAGGTTCATGCTGTGCAATTCTCAAAAAAAATCCATAAAAGTATTGAAAAATAGGAATTAGCAAGCACATCATTGGAGAATTATGGTTTAAGACTTAGGCAAGGGAGAAAATGAGAGTCTGAATTATAAATAATTGTGGATGGAGAAAAAGAAGACTGTAATGGTGACCTCAGACCAAGTCTGCAGTCCTGTATATATAAATCCCAGGCTAGACCAGGGTAGGGAAACCTGAAACACAGAGGATCATGAGCCCAGAGCCATGGGAATAGAAAGACAAGAGACCCAGAAGCCATCTAAATCCAGTGCTCTTGTGAGCCACTGCACCAAAGGCTGAAAAGGAGGTTCAGAGGTCTGCATGAAACAATAGATAGCAGCGCTTATCCTCTCAAAGACTGCAAAAAGATACATGTTCAACCTTTGAGTACATCTGACATTTTTAAAGCATAGCCCCTTGAGACTGATCCAAACTAGAATTAAATAATTGACTGCCACTCCCAGGGGCAATCATTCCATCAGAGTGACTGTGCCCAGTGGAGAATGGCCCATCTTCCCCTTTCTCTAATAAATCATTTTTACATGATACTTTAATTTTATTTCTTCATATTTTATGCAACATACCCTATCTCTGGTAAACACACAGCAGTTTTCCATTTTCTGTTTTGCTTTGCTAAAGTTTATTACAAGAAATGGATTAGGATGTCGTGGTCTCTCTTCTCACATTGTTGTCAGATCTATACTCACTGCTCTCTCTCTCTCTCTCTCTCTCTCTCTCTCTCTCTCTCTCTCTCTCCTCTCTCTCTCTATCAACAAAGTATACTGTTGTATGATATTTTGTTTGTGTTCTGACAAATATAGCTTGCGTGGAAATCAGAGGGCAGGGCTAGCCACTGGTTAACCATAGAGGCCAGGCAGTGTTGGCACACATCTTTAATCCCAGTACTTGGGAGGAGGAAGCCAGAAGATCAGGAGTTCAAGGCCACCCTGGGCTATACAAGATTGAACCAGTCTAAGAGAGAAACAGAGCTGGGTGGTGGTGGCACACACCTTTAATCCTGCCACCTAGGAGGTTCATGCCTTTAGTCCCAGCACTAGAGAGGTAGAGACAGGAAAATAAGGCAGGTGGAGACAGGATCTAGGCTCCCCATTCAGTCTGAGGATTCATACAGACAGGATCTCTCCCCATTTGATATGAGGATTCGTAGAGGTAAGACTCTCAAGTGGTTGCTGCTCTGCTTCTCTGATTTTTCAGCTTTCACCCTAATATCTGACTCCATTTGTATTGTTAAACCTAATTAGGATCGTGCTTCAGTGTACAAGGTTTTTTTATTATTTTTATTAATTAAAACAGTTTTTACATTTGAATATATTTTGATCATGTTGATCCCCTCCCCCAGACCTTCTACCCCTCCCTACCCACCCAACTTTTGGTTCTTCCTCAAAAGACAAACAAAACCCCAATACAATAATAAAACCTCCCAAAACTAGAAAGCAAAATTAAAACATTGGAAAAGCAAAAAATAGAAATTAACAACACTGTGGAGTCCATCATATGTTGGTTAACTACTCCTGAGCATGATGCTTGTCCTGGAGTGGTTGATATACCCAGTGTCACTCTATTAGAGAAACTGATTTAACCTCTAGAGGAATCATGGAACAGAGGACCAGATGAGATCAGTTTTTCATGGGTTCACTTCTTTTTCATTTACCTTATGAACCATACTGCTGATCAAAAAAGGGCATGGATTATCAAGTGCTGTCTTCCATAAATAGACATAAGTCTACATTCTTGAAAATGGTTCTTCGAGATTCATGGATGCCTTCATGGCACTTCTTACAGTGTGTTTTTAATCAGGTTACTCTTCATCAAGAAGTTAACTCGCAGAGGTCCTGGTGTAATACTCCCAGATAGATGTGGGAATTGAGAGAGATAACCACTTCTTGAGTTAAGTGGAATAGTGGAAATCACTATGCTCCCTGTAGCCATCCAATGAGATCATCACTGTGGTGGTCCTCATGGGATAATGTGAAAAAGAACATCCCAGCACCCTGTAAAATGTTCTCAAAATAAAGTCAAAATATGTTCAAGAAAGGCATGCAACTTGTCTGTCTTTGGTTGGTTGGTTTTAATTTTCATTTTTGTTAGTACTGTATGTGTGAGCACATGCTCCATGGGGGGCACAAGTGCCACAGTGTGTGTGTGTGTGTGTGCAAGTCACAGGGCAACTTGGTGGAGTAAACTCCTGCCTTCCACCTGCACATGGTTCCTAGATTGAACTCAGGTCATCAGTAAGTCCCTTTACCCACTGAGGCATCTCACTGGCCCGTGTCTGTCTTTTGTATAACAGATTAATGTTTATTTAAAAGTGAAACCCATGAAGACATTAAACAACAGGTCATTTGAAACAACATGGAGGATAGTAAAAGAAACACTCAATAATGTGAAATAACCCAAGCACAGAAAAATAGATACCACATGATCCCACTTGTTTGTGGGATCTAAAACACTTGAACTCCTGAAAATGGAGAGTAGAACGGTTGATCAAAAGGTATTAAAGCCAGGCATTGGTGACACATAACTTTAATCCCAGCACTCAGGAAACAGAGGCAGACAAACCTCTGGGTTCAAGGCCACCCTTGTCTACAGTGCGAGTTTCAGGACAGCCAGGGCCACACAGAGAAATCCTGTCTCGAAAAGCCAAAAGAGGGGGAGGAATTAATTACAGTTAGATAAGAGCAAGAAGTTGTGATGTGCCAGTAGGAAGTCTACAGGTGACAATAATGACCTGTGTATTTCACAAAGCTAGAAGAAAAGATTTTGAAGATTTTTTTTCCACAAAGAAATATGTTTTAAAAGTTACATGTGTTTAGCTTAGTTCATACATTATTTAATGTATACATTCACTGAAGGACAGTCCATTGATGTATACATAATAAAGCACTATTTTTAAAATATATTGAAACAAAATAGGAACAAAATATAAAGGTTTTTTTTTAAAAAAAAAAAGGCCCTTTGTTTTACTTGTTGTTCATCAACCATGATTTTCCATGAAAACAGTGTTTGAGGAAAATGCTTACAAACATCTGTGCTCAGTATAAACCATTTGCCTATACTAAACTAAGTCAAGAAGCTCATCTCTTATTGAGCAGCTGTGTGAAGTCAGTATTGCCACACAATTTTTCATTTTTATTTCCTACAAAACTACAAAAGTAAGAATTACTGATGAAAATTCTAGCCTGGATCTTGGATATTTCTTGGTTCCAATTACTTACCTCCATTCAATAATATTTCAGAACTAGAATCCCTTACTTATAATTTTAAAACCCCAAACACTGAAACTTAGAAGGTTTTGTAAGGACTTGAGGCCTTAATCTATCTTGAGCTGATACAAGCCTATTCCTGCAGCCAGGTTTTCCACTCTTCTTTGGGGAATGCTGAGCTGAGCTAGGGAAGTGTTTGATTTTAAGGTGCCCCAGACCCTACTGTACCTGTTATATGAAATAAATGCTTGATTCATAGCATCCTCATAAAACCTGAAAAATAATCTGAATTCACAAACATAATTACACTCAGAGTGTAAAGCAAGAAACTGTGGTGTAGAGGGTCACTTCAACCATGGCTACACCAGCACTGTTACATACTCTCTAAATCTATTAACTTGTCCCTTATCACCGTACATTTTCAGATGTGACCACTGAGTCATAAAAAGACCAACTACCTTGCTCAGAGCAACAGTCATCAATGAATCCCATTTTCCTAACAGAGTCAAGCCTGTCCTGTACGCAGTAGTATTGACTTTCCAAACACTGTGCTAGTTCATAAGAATTCATGCATCGTGTTCAAACACTCTTATGATTCCTTTATCCATAAAAAGGCATTAATAACAACCACCTTTCAGGGAGAACTTAATAGCAACGCTCAATGACTGTGGCAAAGGAGATTCCACTTTGAATACTCCTTGGCTTTGATGTATTTTATTAGCCATGCCTGGGACTACAGGAGGGAAAGCAGCTAGCTGAAAGAGGATCCTGCATGGGCCAGTTACTCCTTTTAATCTGGGGCATTCCCGCTCTTCTGTGTAATTTAGAAACCAAAATAAAAATGGTGCTATGCCCAGAGGCATGTTGCAAATTACCTAAAAGCACATTACAGTGATCCATTTAAAATTTAAATGAAACAACGTATAATCTCCAATCAAAGCAGTTTAATATCAGGAGCTGTGAAGCTTAGAGCTCGTGGATAATGAAGGCATTGAGGGCCCTTTTACCAGCAGCTGCTCTCCCAGGAACCCTGTGATAAACTCCTAAAAAATCAGGTATACAAACCAGCCTGCCCAAACTGGGTAACAGCTGGACAAGCCACCCGAGGAGCAGAAAGGCAGTAAACTAAATAAGCTTGGTTTATTTTTACACCTCCCTGGGGCTCTGTATATTTTAAGGTTTAAATATACTTTACCATGCAGGTGCATTCGGTTTCCATCTTTGAGTCTGATCTTTGAATCCACTGTGGTCTTCCCTTCATCCTTATTTCCATGCTGCCTTTACCTCCAGTCTGTTCCGCATTACCCTCCTGACCCTGGGCTGATTGTCTTCAATTAAGCCTAAGGATTTCCTCTCCCTTGACCAAAGTCAGGCTATTGCACAAGAATAATAAAAGACTGAATGATCTGCGCTGTCATAGCTAGAGCCACCCCACCTCACCCCACCCCTCCCCACCCCTGCCCCATGCCAACCTTTGAAAAAAGTCCTCATTTTGCATAGACCATCCCAATGGGCTTAGTCAATGGCAGCCATTTTGCAGTCTGTCAGCTTTAGAGACTGGCTGTCTGCATCAAGGAGTGTTTGCTCTGTGATCCTAGTTTCTCATTACAGGAATTGGTCACAAGAAATCAAGATGAAAAAAATAACAGCAAATTAAATGAAAATATGATATGAGTTGGTTTAAAATATATAAATCCACTGTGATTAACAGTGTTTAATGTGTTTGGAAGAAATTCAGAACAAGTGAATTCAACAGATTTCAACAAATATTTACTCTTAAACAATAACTGATGCAGAGCACATAAGTTAGGAATGTTCTTCAAAGTCCATTGATACTCACTTTAATAGCTATGAATGCAAATTAGTATAGCATGGAGAAATAATTGTAATTCTGGTTATTTCTTTTCATTAAAAGCTGGATCTTATCTATATTTTACATATAAAAAATCACAATTACACATTTATGCTTACCAAAGTCAATGAAAAGCTAAGCAGGCAGTATTTTTAAAGATGCACGTTTGAATTCTGTGTCTAAGGCTCTTAACTATTTGCACAGTTTTATTTTAAAAAAAAGTCCTCAGAAGACTCTTGGGATCATAATAAATAATACAGAACAGTTTCTACTCCAAAATTAAATCCTATCTCTGTAGGATTTTCTATAATTACAACTCTGTCTCCTCGCCAAATTCATAACCAAACTTTCCTCAGAAGCCTCAAGATGGAGAAAGACGCTGAGGGTGATGGAGATAGACCTGATCACAGACTGCAAATTTATTATAGTTACCATGCTCTAGAACATCTTAAAACACATTTTTTCTAGATTCATTCATTCCAAAAAATTACGCTGTCCAACAAATCCACCATCTTTATTCTCTGACTTTTATGGCCCATCACAGTATCACTCAATCTTAACATTACACAAATTTAATATAGAGAAAAATTTTATGTAGGTAAGTATAAATGTACCCTTTGCTATACACCTGATTCCACCTATATATGCCTATACCTACCTCAACTTACACCAATAATAAATCACTTACTGTCAAAAAGCAGGCCCTCCCAACCAATAGTTCTCCAGATGGTGAGAGATAGGGTCGATGCTCTTGCCTGTGAAATTGCTGCAGAGTATATCTGTTTGGATGCTTTGTCTCTGCTCTCCTGACATATCAGCCTCTTCTGGGTAGTATTTCATCAACATACTCAACTGTCAGACAGCATGATTTTGAACTTGTATTGATGTTGTCCTTAACAATCCTTACAGAGCCAATTATTAGTCTCTACTTTCACAGATAAAGAGGTGTTCCATCCTCTTGCCTACTCCAACCTCAGCCTCACTATTATTAGCAAGGCATAGGTTGCCTTACTGGGGAACTTTCCAGGCATAGAGGAAAGCAGGACATGACTCCTGTGACTTAGTTCCATTTAAAAAGAAAAAAAGTATGCTGGACAATGAATGAACCGAACCTTTCAGTTCCCTGTAAAGATGCTCAGGGTCATAGAATTCAATGACACTTGGCTACCAGTTAGGAAAACACTTGCAACAATTTATTCACTCTACTTTTGTGGTAGGGTCCATCTTAGCACTTATCTTCTCCACGTTAACTTGATTCTAGTTGATATATTTAGATGGTATAATTACAACATCGACAGTGAGTTGGTTTCATTTTCACTCAGTAGTTGAGAGATGTGCACTTGTTAAACTTCATGAGAAAACAAAAATGCAAAGGAGCTCTGGCATTCAAATTGACCAGCAGTCCTAAAATCTCAATAAATAGGACATTTCAGATCTTGTCAAGGTTTATCTTTAAAATACATGTGTTCCTTAAAGCTTTTGTTTTTTCATCTTTATGCACTGAATTTGTTCCTCCCTCCCTTTGATTTTGTCAAGGAGCACAAAAAGCTGGTCTATTAGAAAGGAAATAAGTGGGGGAGACAGGGAAAGAAGGAATACCAGGTGATCAGCCCTAAAACCATGTACACATGAGCAACACTAAATGGACTTGGAAGATTGTACTAATATATTTATCCATATATATGTAACAATAATAATTAAAGAAAAGCAAAGGGACACAGTCCATGGATTTGGACACACACAGTGTGTGTGAAGAAACCACCTTAAATCACTGGAGAACCTTCTTTACAGGCTGGATACAGAGGACAGATCAAATTTGTGAGTTGGTTCCTTTGATGAATAAGTAAGAATATTTGTCACATACAATATAACCTACTAGTAATTACTGATGTCTATCAAACATTCACATCTCCTCCCCAAGGCATTTGGTATTATTACACTTTCCTAAATTACCAAAACTAAGTAGATCTATATGACATGACCGAAACTTGTGAGCAGCAATGGTATGGTAACTGTAAAAGTAATAAACAATTTATTCCTTGTTTCTCTCTTCCACAGTGATCAGTCATATTCCAAACAGTGGCTACTCTCTCATCAGCTTGGGTCTTACAAGGGGAGTATTATGAAGAAACTCAATCAACCAAAAAAATAAAATTTGAAGAAAAGAAAGAAAACACTGTGATCATAAGCCATTGAGCTACTGAAACAACACAGTCCATTCACATTTCTGTTTTCTAGCAAAGCATTCCCGTAAATAAAGACAAAAGTAATTCGTACTGCTGGTGATAAAAAAAAAAAAAAAACTGGTGTAGCCACTATGAAAATCAGAGGTAATATTCCTCCAAAAACAAAACTAGAACTACCATCTGATGCATCTCTACCATTCCTGGGTATATACATAAGGGAATCTAAGTTAGCATAACATAGAAATAGCTCCCATCAATGTTTACTGAAGTACTATTCATAACAGCAAATATTTGTAACATGCCTTGATATCTATCAATAGATGAGTAATTAAAGAAAATGTAGTATATTTATCTACAATAAGGATGAATGAAATTGTGTTGTTGACAAAAAAAATGGATGGAGTTGGAGATCCATTGTGTGAAGTGAAATGAGCTAAATTCTAAGTTACAAGTATCATTTATCATATGCAGAATATATATCTTAAAACATATGCATATATGCACAAATACATAAACATAAATATACATATATAGTAAAAGCAGAAGGAAACTATTTGGTGGAAGTGCAGGATTAATAGGAGGAAGAGGTGGCACAGAGAAGGTAATGGAGGGAAAAATAAATATCACATTTTCTCTCATAGGCAGAATTCGTATTGGATTCACATAAACACACACACATGAAATCAGAAGCATGGCTATTTGTAGAAAGAAAGGGGACCATTAGGAGAAGACAAGGGGACTAAAAAGTAAATATGAACAAATGGCAGATATATATGTACAACAATATCAAAATGAAATCCATTATTTTACATATTAATGTTTAAGAGAATAACTTTTCAAAATGGCCCTTCACATAGATGAAGCAGCATGTGCTTCCTCCATTTGATTAGTGAAAGGCATCCCAAAAGAGTTCCTATCATATACCAAACAATACAATAGAACACAGGGAACATTGCCAGAGTCTACAAATTAGCACAATGAAATATCAAAGCAATGAAATATCAAAGCAATTGAATACTGATGTGACTATGCCATACATCAATTAGGCTGCCATTATCTTTTTCAAATTTCAATTTGTCAACATTTCACTGTGACTTTGAACAGAACCTCCTTAATTCCTGGCTAGCAGTGAAAACATTTTTAGAAAAGAAGAAAAAAATCAAAGAATACTTTACACTGCTCAAATTAAAGAAGACATGTCAGCAATTTGGAGGGTACAGAAGATACTGGGAGCCAAAGAGTGTTCCAAATTTAAATGATGAAAAGAGTTTTAGTAGGTACAAAATACAAATACTTTTGGAACAACATAATGGTATTTTTATTACTTCCTTCTCATGAGTTAAAAGATGACATGTTAGATAAGTTTATATAACTTAATAAATCTAAAATATATTTTTAAAAATATGAATCAAAATGCAAAATGCCAGGAATGTGTCATAGTTTAATAACCACAACATTTCTTCCTTCGTGGTGATATGTAAAATCACCATAAGTCTTGAAATCAATAATATCTCAAAGTCAACAAGAGAAGTTGTACTCAAGAGCAACAATGATCAGCCCAAAAAGTCAATATCAAAGGAACAACATGCTAAAATGAAAACAGGGTGCTTCATATTTCCCACCAGCTTTTGAGGAAATGTGACGAGATGTTTTGAACGTAAAAATTTTCAGGAAGACCTTTCCCTGTGTCAGTGAGTTCAAGCATATTCACTACCATCTCCTGCATTAATTCAGCATATCAGTTCTCATGTTGAAGTCCTTGATCTATTTGGAAGTTAGTTTTGTGCATGGATCTAGTTTCATTCAATGACATGCAACTTTTGAGTTTGTTGCCATTCGTTGAAGAGGATGTCTGTTCTACAGTGTGTATTTTTGGCTTTTTTGTCAAAACCGGGTGTCCATGGGTATAGAGACTTATGTCTGTGTCTTCAGTTCTAATCCATTGATCAACGTGTCTGTTTGAATGCCAGTGGCATGCTATTTATATTACAATAGCTCAGTAGTACAGCTTAAAGTCAGGAACAATGATTCTTCCAGCCATTCATCTGTTATTCAAGACTGTCTTAACTATTGTGGGTTTTCTGTATTTTCATGTGAAGCTTAAGATTTTTTTTCAATTTTTGCAATTTCTGTTTCTGTAATTTCAATTACTATTCAAATTTTGATTTAGGTTGTGTTGAATCTGTAGACTGTTTTGACATGGCGGCCACTTTCATAATAGTAATTTTATTAATTGATGTATACAAGAGGTCTTTCCATCTTTTGATATCTTCTGTTTCTTTCTCTGTTGTCTTAAAGTTTTTATTTCACAAGTCTTTCACTTCCTTAGAGTGATTCCAAAGTATTGTTGAGGCTGTGGTAAATGGTTTGTTTCCCTGATTTCTTTTTCAGTAAGTTTGCCATTTGTATATAATATAAGAAGGCTACTGATTTTTGTGCTAATTTCATATTCTTCCATAGACCCCTCTAACATTAGTCTATTGCCAGTGCTACTGGTTATCCTCCAAAAATTGATGATAAGACTCTATTGCTGAAGATACAACATAATTATATCATAGAACATGGAGAAATCTAGCTGGTACTCAACTACAAGTTTTATCCACACTGGCTAGCATTTGTAGTTCTAGAAGTTCTACTATACACACTACACAAGGAGAAAAGTAATCATCCATGTCACCCAGCTGTGAACTCTATGAGCTGGGTGACAGTGGCAAGATATGCCACTGGTTCAATAGAGGCACAAATGTTATAAGGGTAATCAGCCACCTTTTATTGGATTTAAGGCCCATTCCATGAGCTGGAATCCATATCTGATACTGTCAATGAGGACAAAAACTTAGATAAGATGTGGACCCTAAGGGAAAGCCTACTGTTACTATTCCGCTAAATAAATACAACAATAAAACAACTCCTAATGTCATATTGCTATACCTATAGCTCACTCAACCTTCACCAGATAGCTACTTTTTACAGTAGATGGTAATTACCACAGAGACCCACAACTGGGCAACATGCAGAGAATAAGAGATTTCAGAATGCTCAGACCTAAATGGAATGTCTCTATGACCCACTTCCCCTCAAGGCTCATCAGTCTATGCTGAAAGGGGGATAGAAAGATGGTGAGTACTAGATGTGATGAATGACATCAAGGATACAGTGTTCTCAAGACGCAACAAGGCAGATGCAAATATGAACTCACAAAGACTGTTAGAGCATGCACAAGATCTATACAAGCTCAAACCAGACAAAATTGCATCATGGAGGAAGGGAGATAGGCCTGAAGTCACACCCTTAACCAAGGAGCTACTGATATTTGATTGTTTCTGGGAAAGTCAGGTTTTGCCAGTGGAGCAACATTTGGTATATCAACCACACACCAGGGCAGGACCCACATCCAGGAATATTTGGTTAACATAAATGGGACTCCATGGTTTGGGAGATTTTTAAGAGAGAAAAAAAAAGATAACATGAAGTTTGGTGGATAGGTTCATCTAAGAAGAGTTGAAGGAAGGAAATGAATATGATCAGAATATATCGTATGTAATTCTCAAAAGAATAAATGAAAATGTTGTGCATATGTGGTGTGGTGTGTGTGTGTATGTGTATAAAAAGAAAATAAAAATGTTCTTCATACCAAAGTATCATATATTGTAGAAATAAAAGGTACATAGAGATTGCCTAGTGCTATAGTTCAGATCTGGACTGCCCTTTATAGAGCCATGTGTTAGAGTCTTGGTCCTCAAACTGTGAAGATACTCGAAAGTGGTAAAATATTTAAGAAATGGAGCTTAGTTAGATGGTATCTTAAAAGCCTCCTCCTCCCCCCTGCCTCTCTCTCTCTTTCTCCCCCCACAAGATCCTATGCCCCAGTGAGGTAAGGATTTTCCTTTTTCATGAGCTCTTATCATCAAGTGGTACCTCATCATTGGCCCAAAACCAATGATAACAAGACATGAACTGAAACCTCGAAACAGTGGGCCAAATAAACCTCTTTTTTTCCCTCTTTAATTTTCTTTATCTCCAATAATTGTTACAGCAATGGAAAGTTAATTGACATGTCCAGAGTTGCCTGTCATCTAACATCTAATGTCTCTATTCGTTTGTGAAGTTGTCCAAGTCCTGGCAGTCTTAAGAGTGTACACTTACTCTAACATGTAATGTGTGAGCTGATGTAGTACTGCTCAGAGAGAGGACATTCAGTTGGTTTTCAACAGCAAATGCATCAAGTCAAACAGCTAGAATGCTGCCATCACTATTTCCTTCATTCACATTTTCAAAAAACACAATTTTTTGAAACAAAGAATTCAGAGGAGTGGCATTATCACAAGCCATGTGCTTCTGTGACACTTCATTGTACCCTTGTGAAAGAACAAAATAAGCATATAATTTCTTAGTATCACTTTTAAATGATTTTGGATCTTACAGACCCCTGATCGAACTTTGGGATCCTCTAAGGTTCCCAGAAGTCAGTATGAGAACACACTATGAAGACATGCTATTTGAAGGGCAAGAAAGCTGCAGTATTTGTGGCTCAAATCTCGTTCATGATTGATTGAGAATGAAGAAATTTTCAAAAACCTCATCCTTCTGTGTGTAGGCCAGGTATTGTCTGAGTTACTGTTCTATTGCTGTGGACAGATACTATAAAAGAAAGCATTTAATTGAGGGATTGCTTACAGTTTCAGAGGATTAATTAGTCCATGACCAGGGCAGCAAGAAGGCAGGCATGGCACCGGGGCCATAGCTGAGAGTTTGCTTCTTGTCTGCA
>CABHPQ010173231.1:2308-35080 GCA_902168405.1 Peromyscus aztecus | reverse complement strand
CCATGACCCATGAGGTCACCCCAGGGGAAGGTGCATGTTAATATTTAATTATTTTAGAGTACAAATAAACTCATTATTTGATGGTTGCTTTGTGATAAACTTGCACTGGTAAACCAAAAAAAAAAAAAACTTACTTTTTTTTCTCTTTCTGCTGTCTTGACTTAATTTGCAGGCGTATTTATTTTCTATTTTCCATCAAGCTAAAGTTCGCTTTTGTTATTTTAACTGTGGGAGGAGCAAAGTTGGTAAAATAATTGAAACATCAACCAATATTTGAAAATGCATATCATAAGGAAAGAAAAATGTAAAGTAGTACTACTGAATTTTAGAAAAATCTAAATTATTTTTAAAGTGAGATAAATTATTTTACAGTCAGCCTTAAGTGAGTATATAAAAGAAAAACAAAATAGTATAGTATAGGAAAAACTGCAAAATCTAACAAATTTAATGCAGGTCACTTTGTAGTTGAAAAAAATAATAGATTTTGGGGGATCACGTTGGATTGTTGTTTTTTTGTTTTAATTAATGGGGGAAAACAAGACCTAATTGAGCTCCCTATTTGGAGAGCTGAGTGTGTACATGACTCCCAGGCCTCTGTGCGGTTGCACTGAGTATGCGCTCCTGTTCTGCAGAGGAAGAGGCTGCCCCAGATGGCGCGGTTGCGGAATACAGGCGAGAAAAGCAAAAGTACGAAGCTCTGAGGAAGCAGCAGCCGAAGAAGGGAACTTCCCGGGAAGATCAGGTAACTTCAGAACCAAAGTCCATGTGGAGTTCAGCGCTTATCTTTACTCTCTTCCAGTGATGCTGTAATGTGATTATGTGTCCAGGAAAGCCCTGAAGGAGAAAATGTACGGGGTGGAATGCAATGACCTTGACCACTCGTAGGGATCCAAATGTTAAAGTTCTTCTCAGATACTTAGGTGAAAAATCCTTGAAACGCTGAAATTTCAGCTGGTCGGCTCATGTCAAATACAAGAGCTTCCTTCATAAAGCCCCATGTTTTCAGAAATGCAGTGAGTCTGCCTCCTGCAGTCCATGGAGCAGCAATAACTCCAGACATTGCGAGGACCTCCTCTAGCCCAGTGTGCCCCGTGCTGGACATGAAATAGCACACTGCCCAAGATTACAGGTTCGGTCCGTAAATTGATTTCCACTGATTTCCCTATTTGTTGCAAGAAAATTTCCCAATGTTTTAAAGTAGTAATGTGAAAAAGTTACGAGCTGAGAAGAGATAGAATCAGCTGGCCAGCTGACCAGGTGGTATGGCACCTGATAAAACAAATCTTCCCATTGCCCTTTACACTGAGAAGGTTTGAGGCTGGAGGTGGAGTTGCCTCAGCACTTAAGAGCACTTGCTGCTCTTACAGAGGAGCAGGATTTAGTTTCTAGAACCCACATGGTGGCTCACAGCCATTCGTAACTCCAGTTGTCTGTAACTCCAGTTCCAAGGGATCCAGCGCCCTCTTCTGGCCTCCTTTGGCACTAGGCATGCACGTAGTGCACGTACATGCACTCACGCCAAATACTCATACACATGAAATTTTAAAATCTTAAGGGGGGTATCTAAAATAGATTTTTAGTGTTACCTTGCACATACGAGCATATACTATTTTAGAGATATAAATAAAACAAGCAAAATAAAAGCATATTAAAATTCAAAACCTATTTGGTTAAGTTAATCTAATCAGAGACTGTTATAAATGACATTTAACTACTGGTAATAAAGGATCATGATCCTGATAGTTAACATGGAAATAATCATAGAGGGAGTTCAACAAGAAATCTGGTGTTTGGAGATTTTAATTAGAGAGTACTAACATATGCAGTTTTCAAAAGAAATGATACACCGGATGAAATTAAGAAAAAATGCATTATTAACTTGTTCTCGGGGAGTCATAAAGTTTCTGTATAGCCACTACATTTGTCGTAGTTCCCCACCTCACCCCAGCCTTAAGGCAAATGCCTGTTAAGAACCTAATCTCTACTTTTAGTGTATCTCTACAAGTAGGTAGCTAGCTCTCTGACTTCTCTGAAAAGATCCAATTGAGTGAATAAATACCAACAAAAGGCTGTGAGCATTGTCGCAAGCAACTATATCAGTGGTGACAGCAGGCTCTGCAAATGCCCAAAGGAAGGTCTCTCTGAGAAAAGAATCTTTCCGAGTTTACACATCAGCCCGGAGATACCCAGGAGAAGTAGAAGCAGTATGTGGTGAGGCAGAAGGATCAGTGTATGAGGAGTCTGTGTGAAAAGTCTTCACCCTCGTTCAAAGAGGAAGGATGCTAAGTATGGCTAACCCAACTAGAAGACAAAACTGAGAGAGGGAAGTCATCAGGGGTGTTCTCGTTTGAATCCTGTTAAGGATTTAGATTAGTCTATGCAGTAAGGAAGCATTGCTAGCAGGAAGTAACATGGTATCGTCTGTACTCTGGGACCATCTATCCCAGTCTCGAAACAGTCAAGAGCAGACTGGAAGCAGAGCCTTCAACGAGAAGACTTGTTATAGATACTCCTTTAATGAAGGCCAGCATACTGAATCATTCCCCAGCAAGCCAACCAGAAATGCCTCCATTGTGGGTGCTATTATCACCTACAGTGTATCCCAGAAATGCAATGTCATAGCTTCTGACCTGCATCTGTTACTTTAAGCTGTACCTAGACAAAATCTGATGATCTTAAATGAAGAAGCTCAGAATGAGCAAGGAGATCTTTGTTTGTTTTTAATCGTTTTAAGAAAATGTCCGTAGCATGATACCTGGCCCTAAAAATGCACCACCTTTCCACTCTAACTCAGGGGGAAAGATCCACATCTAGCATAATTTTACATTTTTGTTCCAATAAGAAATTCTTGTTCCTTGTTTTTATTGTTCTTTATTTCCTCAAAACATATATTTCCAGGCTGGAGAGATGACCCAGCCAGTTAAGAGCACATACTGCTCTTGCAGAAGGCCTGAGTTCAGAGTCCATGTTGAGTGGCTCACAACTGCCTGTGATGCCAGCTTCAAGGAGACCCAATGCCTCTGGCCTCTATGGGTACCCACACACAAATGACATACACTGTGTGTGTACACAGATACACACGTAATTAAAGATAAAAATAAGTCTTTAAAATGATGTATGTATTTCCAATTATACAAGAGATCACCTTTAAAAATTCATACGACTTACTTTTAAGATTCAGATTAGTTAGATATGGAGATACATATACGGAGATATTCATATTTAAAACATAAACAAGCATGTATACTCAGTCGTAAATGACATTTACCAAAACTGTTAACACTGGCTGTTCTGAGTGATGAAGCAGTAGCTATTTCTGTCTTATTTCTGTCTGTTTTTCAAAAATCTCTGCAGTAATCCTTTTTCTTACCATAAATTAATAAAAGTTATAGTCAATACAGTGTTTTGTGTTTTTACTGAGTCGAATTCAAATTAAAAACAAGAAATGTTAACATTGTTTGAAGATCTTAATTCTAGAATATCTACTCTAACAGCAGATAAAAACGCCCAAGTCCTAACGTTGGGCAGCCTTCAGGTTGCCTGGGATGATATTTTGTTGAAATGTACACATTTTACCAATTTCTCTCATGTCGCAACCATGGTAATGTGTGTATTTTCCATTCTTTCCCATGTGGGAATTGAGTATTTTATAAAGAAATATACTTTTCGCTAACTTTTTTAGCAATAGCTGCCATGTTTCTTGCAAGTATTTTGATACCTTTATTGAACTAGACTGTAATACCACTTCATTGTTTCTTGCACTATAATCTTAATGATCTCAAGATTGAGTTAACTGCCTGTCCTGTCTCCGATCCCCGTCACTCATATGCTGCACACTAGCTTCACACATCCCTTGAAGAATGAGGAATGTAGAACTGAATTAAAATTCCAAACTTGTTATTAGGCCCTTGATTTTTCAGGCAGGTTGGGCTCCATCCCTCGTCCTCACAAGGAAGAACTCTTTAAAACCTAGAGTGGAAAACTTTCATTATTAGCCCATATTTTCTGCTCATATTCTAGAAGACTGTTAACTATAACCAGGAGATGTGATTAGAGAAGTGTAGCTATTTGTTGCTTCTTGCCCACAACGGCTAAGAGAAAACTAAGAATCTAAAGTAATATTCTTTTTCTTAAAAAAAAAAAAAAATTGCCTGTTGAGAAATACTCTTTCTCTAAATAGCATTCATATTCCGTGTAGATGAATATTATTACTACACAAGCCATTTTCTGGCATCAGATAAGTGTGTTCCCAGGTTGGAGTTGCTAAATTAGAGGGAATGCTCACTTTAGTTTCTAAGACATGTGAAGAGTTTTCTTAAAATGTTATTTCACTTTACCCGTAGTCCACCAATTGATGGGTTCATTCATTGTACCTCCCTAGTGTGGATGTTTTCACATCTTGTATTTGATTCAGCATATGCTGGTGTCTTGCTCTTCTGTTGGGAAAGCGCTAAAAACTTGTCAATGAGCATGTAGTTTCCAGAGTTAGAATGTCTCCTGTGTGAGCACATTTAAGTCCTGGGATAGAAAACACTGAAATGTCTCTAAGGGAAGGTGCCAGTGCAGACCCAAGCAGGACAGTGTTGGGTTACTAAGGCCACCGCTATAGCATAAAAGCAGTTTTATTAGTTTTTTTTTTTTTTAAAGGCCAACATTTACCTGTGTCTGACATCCAAGCAGGCTATTTTCTTTTCTACCAGTGTCTCTCTTGGGATGACCTTTATCACCAGCGTAGCATCTCTTGTCATTTCAGACCCTGGCACTCCTCAGCCAGTTTAAATCTAAGCTCACCCAAGCAATTACTGAAACGCCTGAGAACAGCGTTCCTGAAGCAGAGGTGGAAGATGATGAAGGATGGTAAGGACTTGGGTTTCTTTGTATCGACCCTGCACAAGTTGCTCAGAATGAAGACACTGGGACGTTTCAAACTTGACCTCAGCACTGTAGGCCTCCTCGCCCTTTTACTTCACGTCAGTTGCAAAGTGAAATAAATGAACTCACCAATCATTCACTTAATGTCAGTATTATGTGAGCCAGGAAAAAAGTGTCTAAGAAAGATTTGATGCCCTAAGTCATTTTAAAATTATAAAAATGATAAGATTTATGTTAGACAGCCAGGAAACAAACTTAGAAAATAGTAAATCAATATATTCTTATACTTTCCCACAAACATTTTAGAATTCAGTCATCTATTTTAGTAATATACTCCCTCCAACTTCCTGTTCAAGTTAATCTACAGGATCCTAGGAACATGTGCATGATTAATTTTATCTTTAGATACTTTTCAGCTCTTAAAGAAAAGACACGTACATGCTCTGTGCTGAGAACTCGATCTTATTCTGGGGAAGGTTTAAGCAAAGACCAAAAGCCGTCAGCCCCTGTCTTCCCTTATCACACCCCTGTCCTCAGGTTGACTTCACATGCAGTATATTAGACCTCCCCACACCTAACTGCCTCCACCTCCCACAAGACTCTGGCTGAGGCACATCTGAAACAATCCAACCAGTATAGTACCCCCCACACGCATGACTCACCCTCTGGAGCCTCTGAACCGTCACGTGTGCCATTACCCCAACCTAGAATCATGGCCCCATGCGCCCTGCCAACAGTATCTCCCCTATTTCAAAACTGTTCAACACTCCCATCCTCCAGGAAAGCAGTCAGCAAGATTTGTGGAGCACTCACAAATCTAGTGGGTGGAGGAAAGAGGCTGGACACACGTTTAAAAAGACATAAAAACACTTATTAAGAAAACATTTAAACAAGTAAAACTCTGCAACTGAATGTAACTTTAGCCAACAGGGCTCCATGAGAATGGCTTTGATGGAATGAAGCCTACCTACCCTAGGGCCCTGAAAAATATCTATATAGTTCTCCATTAATTTATAGTTTCCATAGGATCTGGGTTATGATGCCAAGCTTTATAAAATCCTTGATCTCTTGTAACCAGTTTTCAGTACTTATATAGTGTTTATACCCAAATTCAAAGTTGCTTGAAGGCACAAGCTGGCTACTCCTGTACTTCTGTGCCAAAGGCTCCATGAGTGTTGATGACCCATAGAGACAAGTGCGTAGAAGAACATTCCGTTTTTATGTAACTCCACAGGGTTAGTTTTATTTTGAATTCTTTCTGTGTCTCAAAATATCTTTCAAATATTTATTTGGAGGTCAGCTAACACACACACACACACACACACACACACACACACACACACACTCACACACTTTGCCAAGTCCTCTCCCCCTTATTTTTGAGTCTATGCATTTTTTAAGGAAATATGACACATGTGTTTCTGATTCATTTACACTTAACTCATCAAGATGGGCATTTTGTAAGAGCAGCTTGATGCCCATTAAGTTTTTCTAACCTTTGTGTAAGCCATCTAAGCACTTTTTATTAAACAGGAAAATCACCATCAAATTCAAACTCCAGAAATTTCATTCAAAACTCATAACCCACAGGATTCAGATTTACCTTCAACTTGGTAAGATCAGTTAACTTCCTAAGGTTCTTCCTAGGCCTTTGGTTCAGTATTTCCTTGTCCTGAATTCCTTTTTATCTTCAGATACCAATTATGTGTTTCCAAAGGGTCACTCTTATTTTTTAAAGGATTTGACCATATAATCAATGTTCCATCTAATCTCCTCATTAGAAAGTTAAATAAGAAAATTCCCTTAAATGGGGGGGGGGGGGGGGGGGTCAGCGGTCTGTGATGTTGGCTGGTTCTCCATCTGAAGGAAAAAAAATGTGGTAAAGGAAAGAAGAAAAGACGTGGTGAAGGAAGGGAGATAAGTTCAAGTGGTCATCAGCCAGTCTCGGGGATTCATTTTTTCCTTCCAGTGGTCGCCTTCTAAGCAGAAAATCAAATCTGTATGTCATGTACCTCCAGGATATTTTTGGTATTTGCTTAATGTAGCATCTTAACAAGAATATCTCTAGTGATGACAGCACTATGCAGAACCCTCTAGAACGCACTACGTCCTTATGTAAGGCCTTTGCATTGCGCTGCAGACCATGGAATTCTGTAGCTTTATAAGAACTGCATCACTTCTGTTCACAGAGCGGCCAACTCAGCTTCACTGGGTCTCTGATGATTTAGCTTCTCCCTCATAAACGTGAATTCTACCCGGGAAAGGGGTCTCGTATTCAAAATGAGTTATAGCAAATGTTAGGAGTGCATGGCATGTGCATGTGTGTTATGCATAAATTACATGGTTCACAGACTGTTTTGTAGGTCATGGTTGCCACTTTTTGGAGACGTGAGAGTCAGCCAGTATGCTGTATGGCACTGTCAGGGTCTGTTATCTGAGGTAAAATGATTGCTTCTAAGACATTTTTATGTGTCCACATGAGTGGCCACACATTGAGGGATCATTTTCAGTTTCTGTCAAGATAGAAACCATTACCAATTTGTTATGTTTTCTTTTCCTTGGCAAACCATTCTCTTCACATTTTTGGCTGAGCTGCTGTGTTGGCATGGTATACAGCAGGCATTTGGGTACCATTCAGCAGCATTCTATTTTTCATAAAAAAAAAAAAAAATTTTAAAAAAAGCAGGACGGGGGAAGAAAGAAAAGAAATAGGATTCTATTGTAAACAGTGTGTATGGTGTTTGATAATTATTACCAGATTTCACTGTCTAGCAAGGCACTTAAAATGTGTTATTGGTAGACGAAGCTGAAGTGCATGATAGAAACTTCTCACTCAAAATTACTAGAATTTTTCCTTTGGTCAGACACCCACTGGTTTCGGTGGCAGTGGTGGCACCAGATCCAGGGTTAGCAGGTGGAGTGGTCTCTGTGGCACTGTATGTCTTAGTCCCACACATCAGGGTCATGCTGCTGTAGGACCTGCTTCAAGCCTGGATTTCATAAAAGGATTTAGACACATGGCGGGAGGCATCAGCCAGAGGACTCATATGACCATGCGGACGAAGTCAGTATGCCAGTTTGAGTTTGCTTAGATAAAGCTTGATTAGCTCCAAACAAGGGCAGAGAGAAGCTAGCTGTGGCGAAAAAGGCAGTGGAGAGACATTTGGTTTTTTGGGGGGTTTTTTTTGTTTTTTTTTTTAAGACACCTGCTTCTTCCACAAAAATATTAAATCTGTGAGAGCTGACTGAAACCCTGGAGATATTCACTGTGTACTTTCAGGTTCTCTTGAAAATGTTTTCCCATGTTGCTAAGATTGTCTTACAGCTGTACATCAAAGGCACATGATAAAGTGATAACTAATATGCTGGTCCACTGCCTTCTTCTTTCTCTTCATCTCTTTGCTATATACTTTCCTCTTTAGTTTATACAGCCTTCCATATCATAAGAATTCAAATATCCTAACATTGCATGATTATGTCAAATCAGTACTTTAATGATTATTACAGAAGTAAGAATATTTACTATAGAAAAGTAAGTGATATACCCTTCAAAGAAGTAAATAAAGGATATCTAAATCTCAAACTCAAAGATAAATACTATATATACTAATTTATATGACAGTCTGTGGAATGTATAAAAATGTATTTACATTTTGTGTGTGTGTATATATATATATATTATATATATATATATTTAGCCTTTTCCAGACATACTTGTACATGCATGGTTTTTTGTTTGTTTGTTTGTTTTGTTTTGTTTTGTGTTTCAAGACAGGGTTTTTCTCTGTAGTTTTGGTGCCTGTCCTGGATCTCACTTTGTAAACGAGGTTGGCCTTGAACTCACAGAGATCCGCCTGCCTCTGCCTCCCAAGTGCTGGGATTAAAGGCGAGCACCACTGCCGCCCGGCTGTACATGCCTGTTTTAAACAAAAATAAAATGTCTGATTTTCTATCTCATTTTTTTCCCTTCAGAAATATATAGGGACTACTTCTGCTTGCATAATTTTTATATAATTTTAATATTTTATCTTGTGTGATATTCCATCATGTGGTTAAGAACAGGCTTACTTGACCATGTTACTGTATATTCAGGCTCTTTTCCAGTTTTCAGTTTTTGGTATTATGAACAATACTACAAGAAATTTCCTTTTATCTATTTCATTGCCCATTTTTTCAGTTGCTAAGACAGGAATTGCTTAGTCAGTGAGGGTACATGTTAGGCCTCTGCTAAATATTTTCATTGTGTCCCTCCCCAAATGTCATTCCAATTTATACTCACAAGTAAACATCACTTCAGATTTGCCTTTAGGGTAGTTAACGTCTCAAGAATTAATTAAGGTTCTTTGCTGGCCTTAGTGAAAGAGAATAGCATTTTAAAAGAAATGTTTCGCTTTTGTAAAAACGAAAATGCTCACATGGTCTGGTTTGCTTCTGTTTTTAATAAAACTGTACAATCTTCAGCATAGCTGCTCTTCTCAGGAGCCTCATTCCTACTACTCTTAATGTTGACTCTGAAAAACTGTCCTTCTAGAATAGCCCTGCATGTTAAGACTTTAGAGTCTGCATTTCTTTCCTCTCTACTTTATTGCCACACCGTGGCTTGCGTTAAATTTCAGTTTTATCCATCAGTTGTAGTTTGTTTCTGCTAGAGATTGGAGTTTTGTGAGCCAAGACTTGACTTGAAGAAATGTTAAAGCCTTCCTCTGGAGTTATTAGAACAGAAGTAATGAATACCACTTGTCTGAGTATCCAAAACAGTGACTTTTTAAAAAGGCACATGTTTTTGAAAAATTATTATTGACTTTTAGACCCACCTGGTCAGATCGTATCATAAAATTTCATTTTTGAACATAACTTCATCTTGTTGCTTATCCTGGTAAAGCTTTAAGTGTATTTTATATTCAGTGCAGACTGTTATTTGTAGATAGTTCAGCCATGTAGAGAACGAAGGGTATAGTGACAATAAATAAATGTTTTAATACCGGTCGTCACTTTGTACAGGCCTGAGTAACAGTTTGGTACACACAGACACAGCTGAGAGTAGTGAGAACCCACGTTAGCCATGTGGGGTCTCCCTTTAATGCTAGCTTGGCAGTGGGTCTCTAAATTTTGATCTCAGGACCCTTGAGATTTTTAAAAATTATTGACAAGCCTGAGAACTTTGTTTATATGGTTTTTATTACTACCAGTGTTTGCCTTATTAGAAATTAAAACTAAGAAGGCTTAAAATCTTTAAAATACTTATTTAAAACCATTATGTTAACATAAATAGCAGTTTTTTATTAAAATATAATTACACCATTTCTGCCCTTCCTTTCCTCTCTCCATCCCCTCCCATGTCCCCTCACTCTCACTCCCCTCCAACTCATGGCCTTTTTTCTTTAATTGTTATTATTACATATATATGTGCATTATCATATAAAACAACCGACTGAGTACATTGAGTGCTGTTTATATCTAATTTCAGGGCTGACAACTTGGTATTGGATAACCAGTTAGGGCTGACCTTTGGGAAAGACTAATTCTCCTTCTCTCACCATTCCTTAGTTGCCTGTAGTTTTTTTGTCTAGAGGTACCCCCACCCCATGAGATTTCCCCCTTTCCCATTAGCATGTCTATTGTTTAGGGAGCCATATTGTTGAGGAATCATGGGTGAAGTTTCTCTGTCATTTCTAGGAGACACAATATCATTGCAGATTCTCTGGTCCTCTGGTTCTTAACGGTCTTTCTTGCGCTTTCACGGTGTTCCCTGAACCTTATGTGCAGGAGTTAAGTTGTAAATGTATCCACTAGGACTGGGCCCTGTGATCAGTTGCTTTCTGCGTCTAACCAGTTGTATGTGTGTGTATATGTGTGTGTGCATACCCGTGCGTGTGCGTGTGCGTGTGTGTGTGTGTGTGTGTGTGTGTGTGTGTGTGTGTGTTTCTATTGCAAAGAGAAGCTTCTTTGATGAGGAGTGCGAGCTATACTTACCTATCTGTATAAGGATAAGTATATAGAATGCAGTTAGGAATCATGATAGTTTAGTAAAGTGGTGAAGATTCCCCTTTAAGATCCATGAAGTTGTTGACCATGGACAATTGACTAGGTTTCCAGTACCAAGCATGATTTCCCTTCTGTTGAAGGTACCCTAAGTCCAATTAGGAAGCTGTTGGTGACTGCCAAGATATGAATGTCACTGTTGTCCCCTTAGGGGTATTTTTCTATCCTGGTCATTGTTGTGGTTCTAATTATAAATGCAAAACAGAAAATTTTCGTGAAGAGTGACATTGCCTTACTCTTCAAATCTCTAAAGTCTAGCATGTTAGGAACAGGTATGTGTACTTTGTAATGTTGTGATCTTTCACATCATGTACTCTCTGAAATATCTCAGCAAGTAAAGAAAGGTACTTGCCACCAAGGCTGATAACCCAGGTTTGGTCATATGGACCCACATGGTGAGAGAACCAACTCCTGCATGATGTCCACTGACCTCCACATGCACGTGACAAGTAACACATACATGGACACAGACACACAAATAAATGAATGTAATTTTAAGATGTCACTATATCCTCATGAAAGAATGAGAATAAAAATGGCAAATAAACGTAGCCAGCTTTCCTGAACCGCCAGCCCCCAAATCATGACACAGAGACTTACTAGTAATTATGAATGCTCAGCCTTAGCTTAGGCTTGTTTCTAGCTAGCTTTTTTTAAACCTAAATTAACCCATTTCTGTTCATCTATGTGCTGCCTGAGGCTCATTTACTTCATCTAAGTACTGTCCATCCTGCTCTCCTGCTTCCTCCCTGGCTGGCTGGATGGCTCCCCTTTTCTCTCTGCTCACCAGTTCCGCCTATCCCTCCTCTGCCTAGCTATTGGCTCTTCAGCCTTTTATTAGATCAATCAAGTGCCTTAGGCAAAGTAAAACAGCAGCACACCTTCACACAGTTAAACAAATGAAGCATAAACAAATGCAACACATCTTTACATAGTTAAACAAATATCCTATCCCACAACAAATTAATGCAGTGTTCATACAGTGTTCATACATGACTTTGACCCTGTAGACACAGTATTCCCATACCATACTTGGAGGACTGCTGGACTCAGACTCTCTTGTATATTAATAAAAGGCCAGCCTTAATAATATACTTCCCAGGGGCCCAGAAGAGAAACTACAAATGGTGAGAATTATTTTGGGGAAATTAATCTAAGTACACCAAGCTTTTTGTCCATCTACTTTTTTCCTCTGGGATAAAATCCTATCTACACAGCTTCAGTTCTATTCTCGTGCCTAGCTCCTCTCTTGCCTGATTTCTCTCTACATTTAAGTTCTATCTTAATTCTCTCATCTTAGTTCCACCCCATCTAGGTTCTCATCCATCTAGTTCTTTCCCATCTTAGCTCCTCTCTCATCTCCTTCTCTCTCATCTTGTTCTTCCCCATCTGGCTCTTCCTCATCTCCCATCTCATTCCTCTAGTACCCTCTTCTAGCCCTTCAACCTAGTTCTTCCCCATCTCAGTATGTTCCTCTCCAATTCTTACCCATCTAGTTCTTCCATTCTGTTTTCTCTTCTCCATCTCGTCTCTGAAAATAAAACTGTCTTTTTATCCCTTTAACCCTTATCTCTCCAAGCTATCTCTGCTCCCACCATTTCTGGTGAGTGCTCAGTTGCCAGGCAACTTGACTAGGCAACTTCCACCACAGCTGGATGTAATGTACCTATAAGTTGGAACCCTTAGTTCTGAGTTAATTGTTAAGGGTGGAACTAAAACTAGAGATAAGACTTTGGAAAGGAGAAAGTTAAGCTTAATTAGCACATCCGCCAGGCCTTCTCAGACAGGTAGTCCGGACACTAAGTCTATTCTTAGAGAGTACAGAGGTATGTCTGATGAGGTACTTTCCTCTGTCTGGGGATGGACCTGGCCAGATGCTGCCAATGATGATAATTACAGGAAAGCTTGAACTGGGGTTCTGGCTATGCATAGCTGTCAGCGCAGAAGGTTATCTAAATATTCCATTAGTAGAGGGGAAATGGTGCCCAATAAATGATGGAAAAGCTACAATAGCACACGAGAAATTCATAGTAGGAAACGGCTAATCAAAAGCCAATATCACTAAGACTCCTTGAGCCTCAGCTTGACCTCTGGAAGGCCCTTGGCTTCTTCCAGGTATTAGCTTGTAGTAATCAGCTGAAATCCTGCTTCATATATTTTTGTGGCTTGCAGCAAGACACTCTAATTCTGAGGTCATGTTGGTCCCTATTTATCAGAGGTTAGGACCAAACATGTTGGTCCTCAGAGGTTTGTTCCCTGGTATCATTTGGATTTCAGGTAGTCCTGTCATGGCACTTTCTGAATTAAATGTGTTGGTTATAGAAAATACTGTGCAGTGTTTATAGTTTTGAATCATTTCTCCTACTATTTATTTGTGCCTAACCTCTCAAAATAGATCATCACCTTAGTCACATCTTATTGATTCTAAGATACGTAAATGAGGCAAAGTAAGTCAAAATGGCATTGTGATCTTATATAGATTTAATAAAACGTAATTTGTGATTTATCTGATGCCTGGCCTACAGTAGGCTTTCAGATACTTTGGCTGACTTCATGCAGATCTTTCCTAAGGAAAGGAGTGTTTCAGTGTATGCCACATTCTTCCCACAGGACCTGGGGGTTGAGGTGCAGCAAGCACAAGCATGTGTGCAGAGATGTACCAACTCCTGTTTGGTACCGTTCAGCTGTTTCACTTGCCGTTCTGAAAGGGAGCTGTCATTCTTCATATGTCCTGTGCTTGCCTCTGGCCTTTGCCCATTTTCTTTTATGTTGTTTCTGGCTCCTGAGATTTCAGAGCTCTTGATCAGATTTGCTACTTTTCTCTCATGCTTATAATTTTTTAATTTTTATTATTATTTTTTATTAACAGTGTCTCACTGTTCATACAATGTCTAACTGACTTCTTTTTCTTTTATGGATTGTGCTTTGAGTGATCGTATTTAAGACCTCTTTCACATAGAATTGTCCTCTAAGTTTTCAATAACTGTTTCACTCATTTACATTTAGGTCTATTACCCATTTTTTGTAAGACACTGTATGAGGTATGAGGTTCAGGCCAAGTTTTATTTTCTTCATTTCCCTGTCTGGATGTTACAATGTAATTGTTTCAAAAACTGCCTTTCTCTCCTGAGTGCTTTGCAGCCCTTGGTTCTCTGTTTGTTCCAGCTCTCCTGTTTGTCGGTTCATCTGTGTGCTTACCCTAACACCACACTGGCTTTCTCCGAGCAGCTTTTGAAGCCAGGTAATGATCAGGTAATAGGGATCTCGAAACTTTTCTCGTTTCTAAGCTGCTTTGGCTATTCTCTGTAGTTGTTCTGCCTTTCCATGTAAATTTTAGAATCAGTTTCTCTTAAGTACAAATAAATCTGCTATGGTTTTATTTGAATTCCATTGTTTATTAATCAATCTTAGGAGAATTGGTATCCTTGCCATGTTGGCTTTCCAGTGTTGAATTTTAAACTTTTAGTGTTTTCCCACAAGTCCCTAGACTCTATTAAATTTTTTTTTCACTTTTCTTCCAGTTCATACTGGATACTTTCTGATGATCTGTCTTCAAATTCACTGACCTTTTTCTCTATCACAGCCATGCAGACACTGGACCCATCCATTGGTTTTTCAGCTTTGAACTTTGTGATTTCCGGTTCTAAAACTTTTATTTATATTTATTTTTACACTGAAGCCTTCCTTCTGTTTTTCTGTGTATTCCAAGAGTGTTTGCCCTTACTTCCTGGAGCGTATTTTAAGTCACATACGATCAGTGTCTGTCATTTTGTTATTAGTGTCTGCTGGCTGTGCTTTTCCACATCGCTAAGGTTTGCTTAGGTCTTTACATGCTGACCAATTTTTGTTGTATCCTACACATTTGAATATTACAAGTTTCTGAGTCTTCTTTGAACCTGTGATGAATGCTAATGGTTATAGTAGCCTGTTTGGTTTTAGTCTGAGCAGCCTTGTGCAGAATCTGATTTCACTATCTGTCTTGATTCTGGTGCCTTAAATTGCTGTGCGTCTGTCTTACCTGAGCACTGCCAGTCTGTGTCCTGGCTAGAGGTCTGTCTCTCATGTAGCGTCTCTGTCTTCATTATACAGTCTAGAGTAAGGTTCCCAAATGCACTGACTTCATGGGTCTCTCTCCTTCTTCACGATACTGCGATACTGACATCTTACACAGTCATCTCCCTTCTCCATCTTTCAGCCAGAAAGTGAGAGCATGAGCTCGCTTCAGGACCAGGCTGTAGTAGCATGGGAACCACAGGGCAAGGAACCATAAAGCTTTAGGCCACCCTCTTAGGCCAGTATGAGTATCAGAACCTCACACACATACTTGGGGGAGTCTCATAGCTACACCAAGCTGCTGTTCCTGCTGTTCTTGGAAGACTTATGCTTGGTGAGTACCTCAGACCATGTCATAGTGCATCATTTCCCCTAGCAGAATGGTGTCATAGTGCATTGTTTCCCCTAGCAGAATGTCCTCTTTCTTTCAGGTCCCACATGCTATAAGATCCTTTTTTTTTTTTTCAAGAAAATTCAAATGCTATTGGATTCTTAATGTGAATAGTATTTTTCCTTAAAAACTATCTTAATGGCTGAGTTGTTCATTGTGAAATAATCCATTTCTTGGGAAGAGTATTGTGCCTTGACCACCTCATGGGTTAAAGGGCACTCTTAGAAGCACTCTGAATTCAGGCATAGAAGGAGATCGCCGAACTCCTGCTGCACATGAGAAGGAAAGGGGAGACTTGGCAGGTGCCGTGGGGATGTGATGCTTTCATAGCTTTCATATTTGTGGTCTCTGCTTGGAGACTTGAGAAAGCTGAGATTCAAATCTGTTTTGTATACCAGAGCAAACTAAAGCACATGAAGCCTGCAGAGGATAGGCATGATCACAGCTAGCAGAAATCCCTAGAGGGATGTGGATTTCCATGAGGTATGGAGGGATACAGGGGTCCTCAGCTAAGACCCATCCAATAGTTTTTCATTGTCATAACAGGATAATGCCTGAAGCCATAAATCAAGTTAATAAAACTCACTTGGTTCAGTTAATCGGAACAAAATATTGGTAGTCTATAAAGTCGGAAGGAGAGTGTTTTGTTATAAACACTTGTTACTGAGTAATTTCAAAGAAGCAGATCTGCCTCCCCTTGCTCTATATGCTAACATTCATTCAGTTGAAGAGTCTCATTAAACCACTGTTGCTTATCAAGTAAAGATAAATAAATAAATGAAAATTAAAAAAAGAACTTAGACAACACGCCCCCCCAGAATGTGCTTCGGAACATGTGGGGTCTATCATAGGTAAATACCAACCCTCCCCGCTTCTGTGACTTAAACCTCACAGTGTCGTCCTTGATGCCACAGTGTTTATGGGTTCAGTTTATTCAAGTAGGTTTGCATATTGTGACAGTTATTCTTATTTTACTTGAATGTTCTCAATGTAAATAATGTGAGACATGAAATGAGAAATGAAGTTAGACAGGACACTGTCCCAGCTGTGACAAGGTGTCACTGTGAGGAAGGTTTCTGCTTAGGATGACATTGAGAATGAAGGATGTGTTTCTGTAGCAAGAGCCTGGCCTGCACAGTAGGACTTGCAGTGACCCTGATGTTGGGACACTTGTGCTCTTGTTGCCTAGAAAGAGATTTTAGCATCAGTGACCATAGGAGGAAGGATGTAGTAATACGCCGGACACTGAAACCTTGGGATGTTATACTACGGGGCCCTTCAGTGTTTGGCTAGGTATTTACTTGGCCTGAGAGAAGTTCTGGAGAGTACTATTACTTGTCCAACTCATTCGATTTCTCTCAATACACTACATTAAATATATAGAAGCCAAGGAAAGGCTTTAAATGACGGAATTTGTTCTGCACGAAGTGGAATGTAGGTTTCCCAGACTCTTCCGCTTGTTTGGACATACCTCAGGAGTCACTTTAATATGGAATCCCTTCATTTCTTTTCAAGCCCTGATTGATTATACTTAAGCAGCTGTCATTTATTCAGATTATTAAAATGATACAAAGTAACTCATGATAGAAATCACTTATCGTTGATAAAATATACTCCCTTTTTCCCCATGGTCTTTCATTCTAACCCTTCTGCTAATGGAGGTGGCTCTGGTTCCCACAAATTTATTCAGGAAACAAATGCTTGTATGCACTGGATTCCAGACATCCTACATGTCCTGTATCCTGTCTCATCCCCATTAGCCTTCACAAGGACATGCTTGTAGGGTAAGGGACTGCTGTGGCAGGATGTGTTTTCCCAACTCCATCAGATAATTAATATTATTCCCATTCTACAAATGTGGGACTGAAGTTAAAAGAAACTAAACCGTTTGCCCCCCATGGTAAATGGTAGGGTTGCTTGCAATTTTTTTTTTTTTTTTTTTTTTTTTTTTTTTTGGTTTTCTGAGACAGGGTTTCTCTGTGTAGCTTTGGGCTTTTCCTGGAACTCACTCTGTAGCCCAGGCTGGCCTCGAACTCACAGAGATTCACCTGGCCCTGCCTCCCCAGTGCTGGGATTAAAGGTGTGCACCACCACCACCCAGCTGCAATTCTTTTTTTTTTAATAGATTTTTTTATAAATTAATAATTCATTTATTTTTATCTTATGTGCATTGGTGTTTTGCCTTCATGCATGCCTGTGTGAGAGTGTTGGGTCCCCTAGAACTGGAGTTACAAACAGTTGTGAGCCGCCATGTGGGTGCTGGGAATTGAACCCAGGTCCTCTGGAAGAGCAGTCAGTGCTCTTAACCACTGGGCCACCTCTCCAGACCTGCTTGCAATTTTTAAGAGCATGTGTTTCTTTCAGAACACCAGCTTCTACCAACAGTGATTCCACCATGAAATAATGACTACTGGGACAAGAAAGAAGTTGAACTTGACTTTCAGAGGTGACTTTTAGGGGCCTTTGATTCTAAACAACAGTACCCACCTCTGGAGCAGATTTAGCATGTACCATCCATTCTCAGCTGTGGAGTACTTTGCACATTCTTTTTTCTACTCCGAGTTCAAAATCTACTGTCATCCTATGTATTGAATTATCACACATTTATACAGTGGACTGTCTCCTTAGACTGCCTGGGTTCGAATCCCTGCTCAGACACTGATTGCTGAATGACCTCAAGGAAGCAGACTTGGAAGGGCTTGGGACGTTCTTAGCAAGGCCTGACCTATTGCTAAGCAGCATAAAAATGCTGTAAGTTGACAAAAATGTTACTAATACAGCTCTCTTCACCTAATCCCCTGAAAGAAATAATAGAAGAAAGATAATGTTACTATTCTGACCTGGAGAGACGGTAGATATGTCCCTGCAATGTACCACTCATAACTGCTGCTTCTGTTTTAATGGCTGTGCTGGTTACAGTGGACTTGTTTTTAGAAACCATGGACTTTTTAATTTTTTAGCTGAATCCAGATTATAAAACGCTAAGGCTGGCAGAGTTTAGTTAATATAAATTTAGAAGAGAGATTACCTTTTCTGTGTTAGAAATATAAAGCCATTGGGCTCTCTTCAGGATGCCTTTTGTTTGTTTAATTTTATTAATAAGATCATCTTAAATGGCCAAAAACCTGTGCACACATAAAGCCCACTGTTTCTATTAGAAATGAAGTTTAAGGAGTAGGAGTCCTAAGGGTGGGTATAACGTAGTGGAGAAAGTCACTTCATTGTGATTGTTACATACAGGAACAAAGCCAGTGTAAGGGGCGTGGAGAGAGGGAGAATGTTAGTTTCCATGGTACACAAGCAACTAATAAATCATCACATGATCTGAGACTTTAACCGTATCTCAAATTAAATAATACTTAGGAAAAGCTAATTAAGATTTTTCCAGGATGCCATCATGCCATGTTTCTTTTTATTTGCTCTGTCTTTTCAGTAGATCATCAGTGTTCTCCACATCATTATTTTTTACAATGTCTCATTTGATGTGTTATAATATTCTGTCATAAACAATATTTACTGTTTGTCCTTTTTTGGAAAAATTCATCTAATTTTTAATTATAACCTTTCATGAGTAAATGAACTGATAAACTGTTTAATAAATTGGTTGTTATTTCCTGAGGCTAAGAGGAAATAAAACTGCTAAATAAGGATTTTTTTTAACCTTTAATCCTAGCAGAGAGGCAGAGGCAGGCAGATCTCTGTGAGTTTGAAGCCAGTCTGGTCTACAGAGAGCGTTCCAGGACAGCCAGAGCAGTTACACAGAGAAATCCTGTCTCAAAAAACAAATAAAAAACTCACAAAAATCTAATTGAAGTATAATTTATAAATGAGAAAACAAACAAAACAGTTATGTCTGTGATGAATTTTGTCAAGTATGTGCACCCATATCAACCAAACAAGATCAAATATTTGCATCACCCTGGAGAGTTCCTTGGGCCCCTTTGCTCCTCCTTTCCTTTAACCACTCTTAAGGACCACCCCAGCAGGCCGACAAGTTTCTCTAGACAGCACTGTAGAATGTCGAACCCTCTGTACCCACACCAGCAAGGCAAAGGCATTTAGTTCTCTCTCAGAGAATAAGTGAGTAGGTGTGTGTTACATCCCAGTTCAGAGATACATATTTGTTAATCTCTGCAACTTTGTATTAATTTGTATTTCTTGGCTTAATGGTGAAACTGAGCACTTTGAAAACATTATCTGGCCCTTTGTTTCAGTAATGAAGTTTATGTTTTATGTATTTTGTGTTCAGTGTTAGGATTTTTGTTTTTTGTTTTTTGAGATGTGGTTTCCTTTATACCAGATTGGCCTTACACTCACTGTGTAATTGAGGGTGGCCTTGAACTTCTAATCTGCTTGCCTCCATTTCCCAAATACTGGGATTACACATATGTGTTACCACATCAAGTTTATGTGGTGATGGAATTGAACCTAGACCTTCATGCAAGCAGTTTACCACATGAACCATGTCCCCAACCCTATTTATACATTTCTAATTGATATACAAAAGCTACTAAATATCACTGATATTATTTTTGTTGAAATATTTTTAAGAACTTGCCGGTGCCTTATAATTTACTTATGTGGGGGTTTCCCTACATGTTTTCTGCCTGATGTTATTCTTGTAGTCTTCATAATCCCAAGATTGTATGAATATGCTTATATATTTCTCTAGTGTTCTGTGCCATTATTTTTGTTTTTAACTGCCATCAAAAGCCCACCTGGAACTCATTTAGTGTATTAGGCCAACATTAGAACTTTTTGTGTCTAAATTGTACACTACCGAATGAATAATCCTGTTTCTTCAACTGATATTATCAGAGTGAGGTCTTGAGTATTTTTAAGTTCATTTCATTATTTCATATTAATTTTTTTGTCTGTTCTTCTGCCAGTACCCCACTTTTTAATTGGCAGCATGTTACTGGTTAGTACATGGAGGGTAAGGTGGACCTTTATTGTTCTGCACTTACATTTTTACTTTTAAAGCTTGTGTGGATAATGTGCTACATTTGTATTTTCTTTGAGTTATCCACACCTGGAAGAAACTTAGACAATAGACCATGGAATCAATAATAAAAAAAGAAAAAAGCCCCATTATTTAACAGGTGGCCTCGACCTGAATTGCAACCCTGGTGCCAAGAAGGAAATAATTAGTCTTTAGACAAACCCTTCAAAGAAATGGAAAGGATCACACGTGGAAAATAACTAGCATGTAGAAAAAAAAGAATGGAATACAGTGTTTAATTGCCATCTTTCTGGTCCAGGTATATATGTGTTCTTAATGAGACATTTGGTCAGGTGTTTTCCATTTCCTCTCTGGTACACTGACCAGAAACATATGAAATTTGAACCAAGTCTCAGAGTAGATGTCTCAGCTCCTCATGCTTTATCTGTTGTGAATCCCCAGAACACGGCAAGGATGGCCAAGTATAAATGCAAGCTACAAAACCCTCTCCCAAAGATCCTTAGGCTTTCAACCACTTGACATTTTGAATTAGTTATAATCCCTTCCCTCTCTGGTACTAATGCAGACAACTGCCGAGTCAAATGTAGCAATAATGTTTCGTTCTTTGTTTAGAGGAATTACTTAAACTGATAAACTGTTGCACTTGAGCTCTTTTGTTTTGAATTTTGGTTGGTGGGTGGGTGGGTTGACGGGTTAGTAGTTGGTTTCTTTTGAGGTAAATACTCATGTAACTCAGGTTGACACAAATGTGCTGTGTAGGTGAGGTGGACTTTGAACTCCTGATCCTCATGCCTCCAAGTGAGAAACTTAAATTGTGTGTGGCATGGTATATATCTATAAAATTCCAGCACCTGAGAGGAAGCTGAGGCAAGAAGATTGCCTTGAGTTCAAGACTAGTCTGAACTACAGTGTGAGACCTTGTCTCAAAACAAAAGGGAAAAAAGCAGGGCAAGAGAGTGGCATGTGCCTTTAATCCCAGCACTCAGGAGGCAGAAGCAGGTAGATAGATCTCTCTGAGTTTGAGGCCAGCCTGATCTATGTAACAAGTTCCAGGTCAACCAGGACTACAGAATAAGACTCTGTCTCAAAGAAAAGAAGAAAAGAAAGAAATGATTTAATTGGGCAAGGTTGTACATGCCTGTAATCTCAACACTCAGAAGATGGAAGCTGGTAGATCTGGAGTTCAAAGCTGGCTATGGCTACATAGTTGACTTGTGGCCAACCTGGGCTACAGTAAGACCTTGACTAGAAAAATAAAAAAGTAGAAGTATAAGTAAATACTAAATATTCACATATCACCAACCCCATTTAACCCTACAAGCTAGATATTGTTAGTATATTATATGGGAGGAACTTGAGATGGTGAAAGATCAAAATGATTAAGATATAGCAAGCTATGAAAAGTAAAGCATTACTCTGATGAAACTGGTTGGTTGGTTAGTTGGTTGGTTGGTTGGTTGGTTTTTGTAACAGTTTCATATAGCTAAGGCTACTCTGAAACTCTCTAAATATTTAAGGATGACTTCGAACTTCTGGTCACCCTGCTTTGCATGTCCCACCCCCGCCACCAAGTGCAGGAATTACAGGTCTGTACCATCATGTCCAGTTTACACAGTGCTGGGGGTCAAGCCCAGGGTCATCTGTCCGCCATACAAACATTCTACCAAATTAGCCACGTTCCCAGCCCTTAGATAAGGAAACTTAATACATCAGTATTTTGTGGCATTCTATTTCAAATGCCATTTGAGGTTGTTCCACCCAAACAATGATTTTTCTGAGTTAGTCTGCATATTTTTCATGTTTTCTGATACAGTAGTGTTGTTGTTTTCAACTGTAGCAATAAGCTGCCAATGTAACTTTAGGACTTAGTAGCTCTTAAAATAAAAAAAATTGTTCAACCTCTTGTAAATCTTGGAAGATGTTAAATTTCACATCCCTAACATTATTTGTATTATTTGAAGAATTAAAATTTGGGGAGAAATTTATAGGTGTGTTTAGCTTGACTTAGAAGTTCCTGTGTGTTTTCATAGAAATATAAACAATAGAGTGGTTATGAGCATGGGAGTTTAGGGTTAGACCTAATCTTGAACCCCAGCTTGGAAATTTTCTAGCTCTGTGATCTTGGAGAAATTATGGAATCTTTCTGTCATTGTTTTTCAAATTATAAAGTGAGGGTAATACTGGCACTTTTTTTCTTTGTGGGGCTGGGGTCAGTTTGGGATCAAGCGAAGTTCTATTTATAAAGGGTTAGTAAGATGTTAAGAGCAGTCAGTGATCTGTAAATGTGTCACTGTCATCGTTGATGTTGTCCCTTGTTCTTAAGAAGTCACCACTGAAGTCAGTAGATCTGTCAGGACCATAATTGGAATTTGTACCATTTCTGTTACAGTTGATAACTTCTAGAACTTTTCTTCAGTTGAGCTATAACCACTTACAGTGGCTAGTTTAAGCTTAGTTTCTATCATAATCCTTAACAGTTGGAGATACATTTAAAGGTTTGGGAGTTTTGTGTCTACTTTATTTATGCATAGTAATGCCTCGTTAATGAAATAGTGACTCTCTCCATGAGACTAGACTCGAAAGTGTGGAAACAAGAAGTGATATGACAGAACAGACATTGTTCAACTTTGGATAGCATAAAATCGTGAGTTCGATGTAATTCAAATGTTTTATTCCATTCCTCTCTCTTAGCCAGGTTTTAGGTAGTGATCAAATGAAGCTAGAAGAAATATGATTATAGACCATGGTCCTTGGTTACTGTTCATTTTATACAGAACTATAAATAATCCTGCAAAAGGCCAGTGTGGCTCATTATAAATAGGGCCTCATCAGAGTTGCTGACTCTGGAATGGTGATTATTTTAATTCTAAGCTCTCCAGCCAGCCTCTGAAGTCACCTCCGCTGCTGCTTTTGTCTTCTGAGTGAAGAAAGCTCTTCAGCATTGACTCTGTTGTTGCATGCAATTTGTCCTGAAATACCTTTCTATCCTGAGGGAAGCTTTGATCATGGGTATGATTTGAGTGAGATGAGCAGCCAGCCCTGTGCCCTAGCTGTTTCGGAGACATTCTGGCTGGGAGCTGTGTCTTCCCTCTGTGGGGCAGTTAGTCTGCTGGCCACAGAGTTCATGTTCCTGGCTGAACTGTCAGTTAAAGCTCCCAGCAGGTGTAAGGACACACACTGCAGTTGTCTTCTGGAAAGCGTCTTAAATCTTTCCACCTGGTTCTGCTCAGTGTTATGCTGTTAGATGGGCAAGAAAGCCGAGGAAGTGCATTCTCCTGCTGCCGAAGTTATTTGGAAAATTATGTCTTCCACATTTAGTCTAACAGTACCCAATATTTACTAATGGTTTTTAACTAAGGAAAACGAAAGACAGTGTTTAGAGTTGGCTTTTCAAAACCCCAGAGGGGCAGTGTTCCTTTAAAACTCAGAACGAGGAGATTTTTCCATGTTAGTGGTGAACAGTGACAGTACCCTGATTTCTGTAGTTGTTTTCTTTTTCCAAAGGTCTATGCCTATTTTCCTCCTTGCCTGGTTTCCCAAATCTCCTCTTTTTCTGTACTTAATTGTGTTAGCTCAAGTTCTGTTCCTCCTTTTCTCCTGTCAGCTTTAAACAATTCTCTTGTTTCTGTCTTCACGTCTGTCTAATTCCTTTAGGTCAGTTTCTGTTGCCCAGTTAAGCCTCCTTCCATCCTGATTCTTCTTCCTCATCCCATCGCCCCTTTCTCGGGCATCTCTGTCTGTACCACCTGCTCTGCTAGACCCAAGAAGTGCCCCAGCCCCGCTTCTCTGGGGCTCTTTTTTAACTGCTTCCATCTCAGGGCACAAGTCTTTTTCTGCCTGCCTTACCTGCTCACATGTGTTACTGTGGTCTCAGATGCATACTTCATTTTAGAAAAAGATTTACACTTTTCTTTTTGATTCATGCTAGTTCCTAAACCCCAACCTCTTAAGTAAGTTGCTTGGAATCAGAAATGAAGAAAAGTCTAAAACTAAAAATCCTTAAGTTTTTAACCTAAAAATAACATTCTGATAGTTAAAAACAGAAATAAAAGTGTTGTTTAGAACATGTTTAAACATCCTAAGAGATATAAGAAATGTTAAATTTTTAATCAAAT
Organism: Peromyscus aztecus; assembly: GCA_902168405.1. NCBI lineage: Eukaryota > Metazoa > Chordata > Mammalia > Rodentia > Cricetidae > Peromyscus > Peromyscus aztecus. The sequence goes on along the minus strand of CABHPQ010173231.1, from coordinate 10,644 downwards.
AGCCATTTATATTTTAAATAGCAGCTAAAGTACACATGACTTTTGTAATGAACCTTCTTAGCAAACTTACAATAAGTACCAAGTGTTTGTGAGCAGTTTTCAAATTTCTGGAAACTATTTTGGTCTTTTTTTTTTTTTTTTTCATTAGCAGAAAACTTTCTCCAGCAGCAGCAGTGGTTCTCTTTAGGCTTCCCAGTTTTCAGGACTGTGAACTAGGACTCTGACTTCAGAGTAGGAACTTCCTCTGGGCCCTTCCATAGCCTCAGCTCTGTTATCTGCAAAAGGGAAGAGAGAACTCCAGCTGACCTTCATGTCTACTGAAAGTCCTGAGAGTGCCTTCAGTATGTGGTGGGGTACAGAATAGATCCATAAAAGGCAGAGGAGCTGAAATAACAACTCTTAAAAATAACCTGACCCATCAGTCATCAATTATGTTGCAACAGACTTAATAATTCTCTGAATCTTTATGTAAAAGACCAATTGCAGCCGGGCGGTGGTGGCGCACGCCTTTAATCCCAACACTCGGGAGGCAGAGGCAGGCGGATCTCTGTGAGTTCGAGGCCAGCCTGGGCTACCAAGTGAGTTCCAGGAAAGGTGCAAAGCTACACAGAGAAACCCTGTCTTGAAAAAAAAAAAAAAAAAAAAAAAAGACCAACTGCAAACTATTATAGAGATAGATAAGTGCCACCTCTGGATCGAAAACCAAATTATCTTTCCAATTTACTGTATTATCCTGTAAATTTCATATAATCCAATAAGAATACCAGTAGAAAGAGGAAAAGAAACCAACAAAAGTGGCCAGCATAGTTTCTGATAAAAGGAGAAAGGGGATGCCATGTAATTAAAAATGCCACCTGCTCAAGAACCTTTAAGCCACTTCTTACCATAAGAAAAACATCAGATTGCAGTGGCGTGGCACATAGCAAAGGCCTGACTGGCACTCCTCGATATTCACAAGGGGATGAAAAACCAGGACACTCTGACCTACAGAGACGGCTCAGTGGGTAAAAGCACTTGCTGAACAGACCTGACTTCAAATCCCCAGAAACTACAAAAAAAAAGAAAAGCCAGCTGGCCTCAAGCATACCTGTTTTCCCAGCACTGGGGGATGGGCAGGGCAGACAGGAGGATCATTGCAGCTTGCTGGCTGCTGGTCTACCTCCAGATTCAGTGAGAGACCCTACCTCAAGAGAATACGGCTCAGAGCAATAGAAGACACCCAGCGTCCTCCTCTGGCCTCTGCGTGCATGTGTACACACACACACACACACACACACACACACACACTGACAAGATATAGCCTAAGGAAACACGACAGTGAAATGTACTAAGATGTCCTGGATGAAGTCCTCACAAGGGAAAAGACATAGGGTAAATGGTGAGTGTTTTAGTGTGATCAGTATGCTGGATAGCTTTGACAGACATTTATTTTGCCATAGCCTGGGCACTGGAAGCTAGAGAATTTGATACTGGTAAGGCCAATACCTAGTAAAAAGTCCACTTCAGGATTACAGGTGACCAGTCTCGATTTGTCCCAAAGGCTGTCCACTATGAACACATACTCCTAGTGTGCCTTCTTGGAAGTTGAAGAAACCTTTTAGCATATCCTTCCTTTTCCTCTCAGCATTTGTCTACTTTAATTCTTACTATAATTAGTGTCCCTGACTAGTTTATGGTCTGATAGAAGCAGATCATATTTAGAAATAAATGTACATGTAAGCATCCAAGGCTAATTGGGTCCAAGTAAAGTGTATGTATATGATGATATAATATAAAAATAATGAATGTCAGTATTATAAAATATCAAACTATGAAAGTGATAAATATTTTTGTACAAACATAGTTTGTAGGTAGTATAGTTGATCACACACACAGACTTAGGTGCTGAAGGTCTAATACCCTATATGGTAGTATTTGGAGGTAGAGCATTTGGGAAGAAATTAGGTGTCAGTGAAATAGATCATAAAGGTGAGACCACCATGAAGAGATTAGTGTTCCTCTAGGAAGAAAAAAAAGACAAGAGTTCTCTTTCCACTCACACTGTGTGGGGACACAGTAGGAGGAAGCCATCTTGTAGACCAAGGAGAGAGCGCCCTAGTCAGGTGACTCAGTTTCTGTCTTCAAACTGTGGGAAAATAAATTCCTGTTTGTAAGACACCAAGTCCATGGAATTTAGTTATAGTCCTGAGAAAGACACAGGAAGGACATGGGTTAAAGCGATATTCAGACCCCTTTGCCATGGTGGCCAAGCCTTCTAGCACTGTGTGAAGTGAATAGGCTGGACTTCACCATCTTCTCATCACAGGTAAGGAAGCAGGCCTGTGATTCCCACAGCCCAATGAGTGAGTCAAACTCGAGTCTGACTTCATTCATTCGGGTCTTCCTAGGAAATATTGAAGAACTTCAAATGTAGGAGCAGATTCTGAGGACCAAAGCAGTGAGAAACCGTTTTAGGAAGAAGTGGGCTTTGAAATGACCAGAAAAGGAGGGGATAGAACATTCCAGAGAAGTGACATGGACAGAAAGAAGTATGCTTTAGTCTGTTTCTAGTAGAGCATTGTGGTCCTTCAAAGACTCAATGGAGGCAACACTTAGAAACTGTTTTGTCTTGCTGAAATGTATATTTACAAACAAAGGCTGTTTCCAACTTCCAAACCATTCCCCCAAATCATGTACATTTGTGATCTGTAGTCTAAAGAATGACAAACTGAAGTAACAACCAGGAGCTATTTAGTTGGGTTTCTTAAGAATTCTAAGTTAATAGGGAAATACAAAGTCATCACAATATGCAAACCAATTGTATTATAACAAATTATGTGTATGTTCTCAAAGAGTGACAAGGTCATTCAAACCAGGAAGGAGAAGGCTGTCTGAGGACAGTGAGTGCGTTTCCCACACTTCAGTGTGAGCAAACATGAGCAGATGTTAATCTTTAAGCTGTTTAATTGGCCCGTTTGAGACAGGTCAGCACTAGATTATTATAGCACAAACGTGCTGTCTGAAGAAATTCCTTGCTTTTAGTACTAACTAGCCCTTTTCTTTGCTAGAACGCTTGAATGGTGAATTACTTGCCTGGAAACTAAGGAGTTTATACAACCTGTAATTGCTAAATAATTTGGAATTGTATATTAAAACTATCAAGGAGAAAAGTAAAGACAATCAGTATTCTAGCCAGAGGTCTTTTTAGAGGTGATAGGAGTCCCAGAAATACTGACTTGTTTACAAGTACTTATCATCAGCATTCTTCTGAACAAGCGCTGCTGGATGATGAGGTGCAAAGGCCAATGAAACAGCTCTGTTCTTCACAGCACCCCAGAGAGGCCGGTTTGCAAAAAGAAGGCTAGAGCCATGGTCAGGACTGTCAGGGAGGCTAGGAGAAAGCAAGCCAAGCAGGAGCGCAGCAAGGCAGGGAGGAAAGAGAGAGAGCAGATGTGGAAATACAGAGGCAGCAAGGAGGTTGGAGAAAGCAGGCATTCTTCAGGAAGCTCCCAAGAGTCTGGCATGTCTGGAATAGAAGATAGGGGATCATGTAGATCATGGTCAGGCATGCAAAAGCCAGATTAAAGAAGGCATGGACCGGGCGGTGGTGGCGCACGCCCTTAATCCCAGCGCTCGGGAGGCAGAGGCAGGCCTGTGAGTTTGAGGCCAGCCTGGGCTACCAGTTGAGTTCCAGGAAAGGCGCAAAGCTACACAGAGAAACCTTGTCTCGAAAAAACAAAAAACAAAAAAAAAGAAAAAAAGAGGACACATAAGAAATTTAGGGTTCCTTCTGTAGATAATGGACCAAAGAGTTTAAACCATAAGGGATTTCACAGCTAGATTTGCTGTATTTTCTGAAGAAGAAGAAAAAAAAAAGAAAAAGAAAATATATGAGGGGAGGTGGGGAGAGAGAGAAAGAAGAAAAGACCAGGAGATTGTCATGGGCCACAGTGGAACCCTACAATCCTTCGTGATTTCACCCCAACATTGTCATACACCCATCCTCACAGGGACAGATCCTGGGCCCTGCTTCTTCCCCTCAGACCCACAGTTGGATGGGGTCATAGCTGGCGTCTTAACTGTAAATAGAAAAAGAAGCTGGGACTGGAATTCCAGAAATAGGGTTTAAGACATTAACAAGATTCATGATGGAAGTTAATGCTGTTTCTAGGCGGTGTTTTCCCTAAAGATGTGCCCTCATTCTTGAGGCCTTTGCGGTGTCTCTTTTGGAACTGCTTCAAACAAAGGCCAGCCTGGGGTTCCTGTGATCCTCCCTTTAGAGCTACATTGTAATTTCTTGTATTCCAGAATGAGCACTCCCCATTCTGATTTTTGTCTTACTAGACCTAGCACTGACTGATTCCCAGGGTTAAAACTCCAGCATTGCAGATAAAAGCCTGTTACCTCTGAAAACTGTCATGAAACCACCTGGGCAGCAGCGTACAGATTCCTCTACCTTCTCAGAAGTCGCCTGTGAGAAGGGACTGGTCGGCTAGGGGTGTAGCTCAGCAGTAGAGTGCCTACCCAGCTTGCACAGGCCTGGGTTCAGCCTCCAGCTCTGCAGAGAAAAAGGAGGGGGTGATAATGTCTTCCTTGCCTCTCCATAGCCAGTGCCAATGCCGCCAGGCAGCATGGGAAAGCTTTTGGAGAACACTGTCAGTGAATGCTCTGATTATTGTCTCACACTTGGTTAACATTCCAAAACACATGTTTGCCACATTGCGGTGTCTGTGTGTTCTCCCAAATAAACAGTTTGCTTCTGGAGAGCAGAGCCTGGGTCACAGCTGCCTTTTCGCCGTCAGTAGCTAGCAGTGGACTCACCCATCAGAAGCCCTCAGGTGTTTGTTGAGTGGATGAGTGAGTCTAGCTCATTGCCTCGTTTTCATACCACATACAAGGACTGGACTGTGCCCTTGGAATTACTCAGTTTGCGGAGCAGACTCAGGACCACTTAAGCCTTGTCAGGTGTGTTCATAGTTTGTCATTGTGAACCCACTCTTGAGGCTGGAGAGATGATGAGCAGTTAAGAGCACTTGCTGCTCTTGCAAGAGGACCTGGCTTGGGTTCCCAGCAGCTACAGAGTAGCTATCAACTAACCATAACTCCACTTCCAGGAGACCTGGCACCCTCTTCTGACCTCCATGGCACCAGGCACACATGTGGTATACAGACATACGGCAAAACACTCATACACAAAAATAAAATAGTATAAAGGTTGTTCCCCCCCCCCCCCCAAAGAACCTGCTGTTCTCTTACTCTGAAGGAACAAAGCAAAGATAAATGGAATTAAATCAGTCAGTGCAGAAATATAAAGTTTTTTAATCTTTGGCTCTATATTCCTTACGTTTAAAAATAACCAGTGAGAAGTTTTTAATGATTAATTCTGGGACCCTTATGCTAGAATAATTAAATTCTAGGATACCTTTGAAGATAGAAGCCTGGCGGGAATGGTTTTTAAAAACACTCAGCTGATTTTCACATGCACCCTGCATCTGATGGAAGGGTTCTAAAAGCACTTAGAAAAATGTTGCTTTCAAAACAAATCCTCTCCCAGAGCTCTCCATTAGGAGCTGTGGGAGGGGTCTCCCAATGAAGTCTGTCAGGGAGCAAGTGCCTGATAGAGGACAGTGTAAGTGCAACCATTAGTGTGTGCTGAGCTGGCAAAAGTCAGGGAAAATGGACTGGAGACTCTCCGCAGCCCAGTAGGTGTTTCAGGAAGCTTATCATTAAAATAAAAGACAGCTCCTACCCACAAAAGGTCAAGTGGTTGCCTAGCAAACCCGGTGCCAGGCTTGGCCAGTACCAAGGGTCTGAGGATTTCATTCTCATTAAAAATCACCATGCTCAGCACTGGGCATACAGCTTTGAAACAGGCGTACACTGTCTCAAACACCTGCGTCTCCTCCAGTTCAGTAAACAGACAGTTACAAAATAGTGAGAGGTTTTGAACAGCTAAGTCAGGTTGGGGAGATAGGAAGCGCTGCACAGTGGAATGCCGCATGCTTCCGCCTGAACTATTTTAGTCTGATCTGATAGTGTCCCTGAGTAAAGGCATATGATAAGAGAAATGAATAAGAAACGCTATTCAGAATCTCTGAAGAGGAAGAATAGTTAAGTAATTAAAACAATAAAGCAGAATAGCAGAATAATTGTTTCTTGAGTGGGGCATGGTGGCACACAGCTGTAATCCTAACACCCAGAAAGGTACCAGGCCAGCCCGGGGTGCATAGCAAATCCATCTCAGAAAACGAAATAAACATGTTTATTTCAAGAGGGAAATGTTCTTAAATTGGGATGACTTGGAAATGAGAAGGAATGGCTATGAAATCTTTTAGCAAGAGAACTGTTTACATTCTCTTGGGATAAATCATTTCACTTCGTTTTATCAGAAATGAGTTGCTAATGTTGGGATTCTGTACTGAGCTCAGAATTGGATCTTCTGGCTTTTGCATAGATGTCACTGCCATCCCATAATTTGTCTTCCCAGTTATCTGAGAACTTTAATACTGAATGTCATGTCAGTAAAGAACCATTTGTTTACCTTGTTTATACTTTTACACAGTCCTACATCAGAATAAAATTCCTTGTAGGACACCACTCTGGAGATAGGAAGCCCCCATCTCATAAGTCTATAGATTGTATTAATTAGAATGAAACTTCTGTCTTTGCCTTCAAGTAAAGAAGTTCTGAAAATCTCACATGTAAATGATTAGTGTGTAATTAACGCCACAAGAATTCATTGCTCTGATTGGTCAGTTTTATAACCACTGAGTGGATAAGACTGAATTATTGGGATGTACAAGACTGAAGTGCCAGAACCTCCAGGATGGATGAAATAAGTTCTCAGTCCACATATGTACCCTCCCAGGAGACTTGAAGTGTGGGCAAGCTTTCAGTTCATACAGTGTGTGATTTATGGAGGCACAGAGGTCAGGAGTTTATTATACCCAAAATCATAATAACTACTTTGTTTTCACTTTAAAAATGAAGTGACCAAAGCATGTGGAAAGATAAATGGTGAGCCGTTCTTTGCTATTAAAGACTCCACATTGTTGTGGAGTAGCCAGCCGTCCCAAGTGCTGTGGTATTAAATCTGAAGTGGTCTGTAGGCTGAGAGCCCCTCCTTTCCTCTGGGTTGAAGATTGCTATTAATCAAAAATTTGGACCTGTGTAGCAGTGGTATATGAAACAAACAGCTGAAGCAGACAGCTCCTTTAATTTATGGCTTTCTGTGTTTTTCAGATTTGTGAGAGAGGTTTCTTCCTGTAGACTTGGTTCTGTGGCTCACTTGCCTAGATTTCATGTATTATACCAGAACCAACCAAGTCCAATAGTTGCAAGATTGTCTCATGGCACTGAAAAGAGGAAGGTACCTTTTTATGTTTTTAATTGACAAAGTCTGATAAAGTCATTTTGAAACATGTGAATAATCTCTACTGGAAATGGGTGTTATAAAAAGATCTGTATTGGAGGCAGACTATGGGGTCGTTTTTTAAATAGAACAGTGAATTTGTGAAAAGGCTAATAACCTAACTAGGATAGTGGGGTAAGTGAAGCGTCGCTATCGAGGTATTAAATACAATTGTTTTGAAAGACATATGATGCCAGCTTAGGTGTTCGCTTAAGTGTCGGTGATGGGAGACTGTTAGGAGCTCACAGCGCAGGGCCTGAGCTCCCGCGGTGTGTAAAGGGCCTTCAGCAGGACAGCCTTGCCGCTCTGTTGCACTTGCTCCCCTTCCTAGGGTGCACTTTGTGGGGTGCACAGGACAGACTGCAGGAGTATGGGAGGAGAGGCCTCGTCATACAGTGCATTACCAAAATGTAAAGAGCTTTACTTTATTCAGTGTCTCCAAGTGTCTACCGCTGTGACCAAACAACATGACCAAAAAGCAAGTTGGGGAGGAAAGAGTTTCTTTGGCTTACACTTCCACATCACTGTTCATCGTCAAAGGAAGTCAGGACAGAACTCAAATGGGGCAGGAACCTGGAGGCGGGAGCTGATGTAGACACCATGGAGAAGTGCTGCTTACTGACTTGCTCCCCGTGGCTTGCTCATCCTGCTTTCTTATAGAACCCAGGGCCACAAACCCAGGGATGGCACCACTCGTGTGGGCGGGGCCCTCCCCCATCAACCATCAACCAAGAAAATGCCTTACAGCCAGATCTTATGGAGGCAGTTTCTCAATTGGGGTTCTCTCCTCTCAGATAACTCTCACCTGTCCAGCACGCCAAGAGAAGCAAGTTGAAGATGTTCTGTAGAGTCCAGGAGGAGGGGAATTGCTTAGGGCTTAGCAGCAGCCTCAGTACTAGAGGCTGATGCTGTTTAGCTGGCTTTCAGAAGCACTTCACTGGGTGAG